>JARKHS020004704.1:0-24153 GCA_030143305.2 Amblyomma americanum
CCACGTAAAGATACCTAACCTCAACGCCACACAAATACGGGGTAGCGGTGTCGCAGCCAATAATACCGGATGCAGTCAGACCGCCGTGTCAGATCCGGAAAGCAGGCCGCTCCCGCAGAGCACGATCCATGAACGTCTCGCCGGCGGATGGTTCCGCGCTGGTATTCCACCATGAGCTGCTAGCACGGTCGTTATCTAGCCGCTAGCTATATCATGCACATGCTCATCGTTCTGCCGGTGAAGGATTTGACGGACATGCGCGTTGACGATGTAGTACTCGCACTCGAATGACGCAGAATGTCGTGTGCTTGTGCCGCACAGTTTTGTGCGCCGAGCCATACGGTGAACCCCGCGAAGTGCGACAGATTGCTCACATAAAGGGCAGCAGTTCATTGTTGGCCGAGAAGAATGGGGAGCCAGACCTAACATGCGGCCGAAGCAAACACCAGAAAGTGTATCCCGCGGGTGTCTTAACTGGATAATTTTGGAGATACATTCAATGGTGGATATTGCTTTTAAAAATCGGCGTCTGTTTCCATAAGGACTGCTTCTGTGGTAAAACACGGTATTGCAGTAGATGTTTACACATATTTAAATGTAAATTGGCGCAGCACCTATTACCCCAATTTGAAATATACGTCGCACTACGGAGATCAACGCCTCTACGCAGTCTCGCATATACATTTCTTTTACATCTTCTTTAGTTCTTGTGAAATTTGCGCACCTTCCTCCTTGCATCTTTCTATCCAGAATTCCCTTCTCCGCCGAGAGTAGCATTTGAACGAATCCTTCATGGCATCTAAAATCTTTGCTTCTCAATACAGGGTTTCTCTTTCTTCCTCTCTTGCAGAGCACCTCCCTAGGGACGCAATTGCTTAACGTTATATGTTACAGTGGTGCTTCTTCCTCGAAAGAGCTTAGGCATGCTGGTGACCGCTGTACTGCTGAAAGTGAGACAATGTGGAAATAAATCTATTTTATATGCCGGCACTTCGAGCAAGTTGCTTCTTGCGTGCGGTAGAGTCGAAAAACATGGAAAACCATAACTATTCTTGGCCAATGACTAAACACAGAAGTGCAATCTCGGTGCGATTAAAGGAGGTAGCGATGCAGGTTAAAGTGCTTACAACGCAATGCGCTACTGCTGGAACCGCGCACTCGCGGAGCTTGATCAGTTTAAGCGAAATCCAGTAAAGCGCAAATTCTTCAAAAGATTAACAAATCAAACTATAACAAATGAGAGTACAAGGTTCTTCAATAAGTTGAAGCGCGAAGACACCACCCAGCAGCATCACAGGCGTCAGTCGGTGTCAACACTAGCTCTAGAAATGTTACCTGTAGCGCAAGAAACAATTTTTGTTGCATCGATCTCTTTTTCACCCGCATTGAGCTACTGGACGTGTCAAGATTAACATGAGCGCTACCGAGCGCAACAGTGACTCTAATCTTCGACGAGCGCCAAGCACTTTTATTGCTTTTGCCACCACCGAGTTTTTGTGTTAATCGTGGGTGCAAGTAAGCCAAATGAAGAATTCGTTTCAGCGCCATTTCACTTCGCTCGTCCGTTTCCGGCGGCGGTGCACCACCATGTTACAATATTCTGGGGTCGGTGCCTTCTATTTTTCTGTTTTTGTCTGTGTGAGCCAGCATTAACACAGTAATTAAACACGTGGGGCCGTATTTTAAAACCTTTAGGTTCGTTTTCTTTCCATTTCGTCGGAACCTCATTGGTGAGACAATCACTACGATGTGGGGTGCAAACAACTATTATTAAAAAAAAGGCAGGTCCGGCCGCGGCACCCGGCTAGGCGCCCAACAACCTCCGCATCCCGTACTGTCAGGCACAAAAACTATGCTTCATCAGTTCGCCGCACAAGCACCGCACGCTTACTTCTCGAGGCTGAAGTACAGCGGAAAAAGTTCGCCAGGCGTGTCAAATGCGTCGTCGTGTTCCCTCAAGCGTTGCGGCGGTCCACCAGTGCGACATGGGCAGAGGGCACGGCCATGCATGTCTGTAGCGCCCAGGACGTGTTTCTGCTAAGACCAGCGCGACATCATTCCGAGGCAGGGACCAATGGCGCAAAACCAAGGGAAGGTAAACAAAGCAAAGCGTCTCAAGAGCTGCCTGTCTGCCATCCCACTCCTGGCCTCAAGTCCAAGTTGTGTTGTTTAATGGTTTTCTACGTTTTCGGTGGTGGTGTTATTGTGCCATTGGAGGTTTGGTAAGGATTGATTTCTTACTAGCGTAAGTATCAATAAGAAGGGCAGTTTGAAACCTGCATAATAGATTGTGGCAGCGTACCGTGATGAAGTGTCTGTTAGGTTTACTTTAATCATGAAGGCTATCGGCCGAACAAATGTTCGTGCTCGATCTAAAAAAAGCCCGAAGGGGTGAAACATAATACGCAATCGAGGAATCATCCTGCTTTGCAGTCGGCTTCCGAAAGAAAAAAATCTTGAAAAAGAAAACACATATCTCGTGCCTAACTCAGAATCCTTGCACTGCGCTGCTACGCTCTTACCACGGCAGGAAGCAGCAGCGCTGATGTCGCAAGTTGAAGTTTGAGATAGGGGAACTCTGTTCGCGGACAGTGCGAAGTCGTTTCCTTTTTTCCTGCGAAAAGATACAAAAGCGAATGATCAGGAACAAATGCGGCAGCGAATAGTGGTGGGTATTGACCGCCAGCTGTCGCCACTCCCGCCAGTGGGGCCTGAATTTCGCAGTCCTTTCTCCGAGCGTCATCTGGAAGTGCTTCTTGCTGTTTTTTTCCACTTTTCTTTTATTTATATATTGCGATATGGTGGTGACACCAGAAATTATCGTCTGGCTAGGCAGAATATCACGCTGAAAGCTTCAGAGTTTCATGGCCAGCTGATATGTGTAGTAGGTCACTTTGCGCAACGCGCATGTCATGGCAGTCAATTAATTGAAATCGATTTCTGGAGTAGGATTCTGAATAAAAAGAATGTCAAAACTAGCAATGAAGGCCTCGTAGTGTGTTCTAGTGTGAAGTCATGGCAGACTTAATGTAGCAATGCGCGGAAACGGTGATATCAAAGACTAAAAAAAAGCAGTCCTTAAGAAGAAGTCATAAACTCTCCGCTAATCGTCGACAGGCTGCACTGTTGCGACGCTGCAAAGACTTTGCTCGATGTCCAACACTGGAATATACCGAAAATCCTTACCGTCGTTGCGCACATGGCGCACTCACTTAGGTAGAGCGCTTAACTTACGTTCATTATATTTGGTTATTACTTCTGGTTTCTTACCCGGGCATATTCTTATTTTAATAAAAAAGTGGAATGCAGCAGTTGTAATATTATCGCGGTTGGAAAAGCAAGAAATTTAACGAGGCTTGTAGGGCCCTCTGCTCTGCGAACTTTTTATTGTGTGGATGGAACTTTGGGCACTTTAGAGGGCCGGCTTTGGAAGACGCTTCAGGAGTCAGTGTTCGTTTATTCGCTCTGAAATTCATTTCGTCGCATGTCACAAATGGAAGCAAAACAGGAACACCAGCCATCCTCCGCACCGAAACCTATTGGATTTTACGTAGATGACATCCTTGAAACGGCGATTCGTTGTCAAAATCTCGCTCCACTGTCCCGCTAGCCTTTATGCATAGACATAGTTTCAAAACCGCAACTTCAACCTGTTATGAGAACCAATTCAGAAAGCATTGTCAAAGCACGGTTGAGTTGAGTGTAGCAACGTTTCGGTAATTTACAGATGGCTGCAGATTTCAGTCCTCTTCTTCGCTTTGCGGAAAGGCTTATATTATTAGGCGGTGTATAGAACGCTTCATGACGGATGGGGTGATGGCAGTGTGAGGTGGCTCGAGGTATTTAAACGAACGTTCTTCATGCAGAAATATCCGAAAGTATTGCTTCGTTGCAAAAAAATTTGGGACTCTCCTAAATCTTCTGACAGCTACAGGAAGGTGAAAACTTACTCTTGAATGGGAAAGTAATTGAAAGTGTTTCATAGGCATTATTCATTAACATAGTCGAGTCCACTTTTCAAAACTGACAAAAATGGCTTTTATTTCTTAAACATGTGTGTCTGGGGAGGGCATTCTAGTGCGAAAGCACTCATACACTCAACAACACCGGTCAAGAAACTTGTCTTGACAATATTTTTTGTGCCGTTCCCTAGCAACATCGACACCGTGGTAAGTTAAAATGAAATCAAACAAATATCTATGACTGAGGGTCGAACTCACGGCGGCGCGAACAGAGCATCTTCGCAGGCCGCTTTGCGAGAGCGCCAGATATCGCCACAGTCGGGCACGCCTCTTGTTAAAATGCAACGCACACTCGCATTGTGCGTTGCTCATCGTCGTCGTCAACTAATACTACTATCGAACTAGTATCGTCGCCAAACGTGCTGATGACCCAGAAAAGCAAAACCATGAGCCAAACATGTTACACACAGGCTTTAGCACGTCTACTCGGTTTAACTACCTCAAAATCTCGCTACTTTTTTAACGAGAACAGAAAACTGAGAGAGTTGGAATGTATTCATCTTTAAGCAGCGCGAAACACAGGACAAGACGAAGAAACACGAGACCACAAGAGCACTATTCTAACAACTGAACTTTTATTTTCGAAGTGTCAGTTATATAGGCTCCAAAAGCAAGAACCGAAAAAACACACAAAAACTCAAAACATAAAATCGCGATAGTCCGTAAAACCGCATGTGCACGCAGCGGGAGGTTAATCGCCTCATTTTAACAAAGCACACCAGCAATCTTAACACATGACGTGCACCCAGATATTGCCCTGTCGCCACACATTTCCCGAGAGCGTGAATCTCTTTTTCCACAAGATTGATAGAAGGCGAAGCCACACAAGTTTCAGACTCCTGCCTTATCAGAAATGTTTCAAATAACTCCCTGCAGGTCCGATCTTGGTGACTAAACAAGATATTTGTCCTGTCGAAATGGGGGAAACAATCTTTACATTTTCGGCAGTGCACAGCGAGGTTCGACGAAACTGTCTTTTTTACTGATCTTCGATGTTCAAACATGCCATGTGCTCTTCTCCAAGAACTCAGATGCAAAACGGGCAGTTTTAGGTGATGCAGTACGACTAGTCGTGGTTGAAATGTTCACTCCAGCTGATGGCAGGCCGGCTTCCTCATCATCGTTTTCTTCACATTTGTGAAAATCTGGCAGTTCTCATACAGGTTTATGCATTGTCGGCGCCCTCTTCCGTAACAGTGATATTCGGCCAACTGGGCGTCAACGAAGCGTTTCCACAGGCGCCGAAGCGTATAACAAATCAAATTTTTGACATTTTCTTCCCTGTTTCTGCTCGCGTACAGCGACAGAGTAAGCGGGGCGCGCTTGTGCGAGTAACGTATTAGGTGCAGTGCTTCCTCGATGTTTTCCACGCTAACCTTGTCTCATGTCGACTGCGGTTACTCTTTATAAGCTTTGCCCAGCTGGCAAACACGCACGCATTGACGTATGTAGCCCGTGCATCTGCTCTGTAGCCTGCGGCGTTCGGCAGTTTCAATGACGACTTCTAATGCAGTAGCATTAGATGCGACATCAGGGAAAACACATGGTGTGGTTAGCCGTAGATCTCGCTGATTGGTAGACCCATTGTCGACGTCACAGGGCGGCGGGCTACAGCCGAGTGCTGGTTGGTTAGCAGGCGGTGTGACGTCACGATACCACGTGACACTGCCAAGTCTACATGTTTGCAGGTCACGTGACGTGGGAGAGCACGGTGGCGGGCTCGGTGGCTGTTGGCAGCAGCGGTTGGTTATGTGCAGACGTGTCTAGACAGCTCCGCGCATCAGATTAGAATGGATCCAGTTCAACAGCGCGTGTGTGTATCGTGTGCTAAATACCCGAAAGCGGAAAAGGCGGCCACGGAAGTACGCTGCTGAAGTTGAACTATCTGCGGCAGCAGAGGCTCAGATTGGGCGGCGAGCCGCGTGAGGAAAGGCGGGCCCAGCGGACTCACACTATAAATGTATCGTGCTCTCAACGCGTAATGTAATTAGATGTCCACTGTATTTTCCACTGTTTAAGAATTTTGAGTTTACATTTCGAGAATTACATTTCTGAGTCGCCAAGTTCTTTCCGGGACGGCGTCACAGGGGCTGGGGCACGGCTTCTCGTGGTCTCCACGTTTGGGACACGGAGTTTACTGCGCCGCATCATTTGCTTTGAGTGATGCGCATGCAGTTTGTTGTATTTGAGACGTACTGCCATTTCGCTAATGCTAGATAGCCCTGAAACAAAGGCTACTAAAATTCCCTCACACTCATTTTGACTGTAGCACCACAGCTACTCGTGATAAGTGAGCGTTCCTTATAACTGGTGCCGTTATATGCTTGTTGGGCTGTATAAGAAACAACATATATTCTACCTTTCCTTTTAAGACGGTGCAGCAAATTCGTTGTTTTCTTTATTAAACAGTCACCAAACGCTCACAGATAAATGCAGGAAATGAATTATGATCTGCTGTTCTTGCGACTGCCGACAAAAAACTGTGGACGCAGATGTTTCTTGTGCAAGCTGGAAAATATCACAGGTCTACTGCTTTAAAGACGTGCGTATTCTCTTCGAAGGTCTTTTCATAGGCGAGTGCAACAGCAACTCTTTTTTACGTTGAGTTGAGCGTTTTTGAACATAATTCAGGTGTACTCCAAGGACTTCGAGAACGTATACCTCGTTTCATTCACTCATAGTGCAGCACGCAACGCATTGTTTGTTGTTGCTGCACTCTGAGATGGAGCGAAGCTGTTTATGCAATTAAACAATGGGATGCCTACAATAGTACCTTCCCTATTTAAGTGACGCACAGAGAGACGACGCCTTCTGTTGCGAGCCGTGTGCATTTTTGCACAGCAGCCTTGTGCGTGCACCTGAACTGTCATTGGTTCTACTCCGTTGAGGGGATGCCCTTCCTTGCTGGATATAGCTCGGTACCCCCCCCCCCCCCCCCACAGCTCCCCCGTACTAAACAAGGCTTATGAGTGCTTCTGGCGTAGTTGCGCAAATCAGCAAGCTTGAATGACTCGTTGGCAACAGAGGTGACATAATACATGCGTGCGTATTGTTGACTACTTTTCGTCTTCGCTTACAGCTTTCATATCCATTTTCTAGTCAAAAGCGCATTTGAAAGTACGTAGGTGGAGCTATATTTTTTTTCAGTTGGAGTGTTTTGTTGAGCAAAGAACCTACAGATATATACGTTCTGTTCTTTTACTATTCCTACGATTAACACACCAACTAAAGAAAAATATAAAATACGCCGTATGGTCGGCTTAGTACATGTTCTGCTTTATGGTGCCGACGCTACCTTTATGCCGTCATTGGGGTATATAGTTTCGTAACATACCTCATGATTTTGCTGCATTAGACTCGGCCGGCATGTTATTCTTTTCAGTCTTCGCTGAGCATGTTCATGAGGCACTTTACCTGTTGTCCACAAAGATCTCTATCAGATTCATCTTCAAATCTTTGGGACCTCCCACAGTGAGGCGACGGCATATATCATTGTTTTCCGAGGCCTTTAACGGACTGCTTTTCCGCACATAAAGAACAGCCACTCTTTGTTACTCGCCACAGTGAACACTCAAGCAAGAGCACCAACGCGCGCATACGCGAGCCAAGTGAGAATGTCGGCCTCTCCCCATTTTCTTCCGCACATTTGCCTTCGTGTACTTACTGGTCATGTCTTGCTTCTTCAGCGTTTCTTCGTGAAGCCTTTCCTAGCATCGATCTAATCTGCATCATGATGTCCTATCCTGTGCCGTTGCTGCTCGCCAGATGGCTTCTCCAGAAACGCGGCCATTAGCTTTGCCCTCTATCCCGAAGGAAGCATCTGACGTTCAGGTAGCAGCGCTAGGCATGAGCGACACAATTTACACGTCGTTCAGGCGTCAAATCCTTCGCAAGATGCAGTGCAGTTACCTTGCGTGGAAAGTCACGCCTTCGCTGCTCTCCGCCCCAGTCCCCTTTTCTGTTCTACGCGGTGCTAAGTATAGTGCGGTTGTTAGGTGTATTATCGTATATTATTATCATATGTGCCGTATTATCGCAGGTGTATTCCCGTATGTATTACCGTATTTCGTTACTGGTAACCGCCCTTATTTCTTTTCGGCTTTCGTTTTCTCTTTTGTCCTCATCCCTTTTACTGCACTACGCACTTTGTTGTTTCCCTAATTCGTTTTTATGTGCCCTCTTGGCTAGGAAAGTCATCATTGTTTGAGAGCGTCGTTGCCGCTGGAGAGTTTGTATTGTTTTAGTCTATTGGTAATTTCGCGCACAAAGAAAGAAACACAAAAACGATGTGTCGAAGGGAGGTCGAAATTCCCTTCGTAACATCGAGGTCCTCAGATGGTCCACGCGAAGGAGCAGGCGTTGCTTATTGAAGCTGGTCTAATGGAAATGAACGTGTGGTATTTCCTGCTGCTTAGATGCCAGCACGCACCGTGATGTAAGACGTGGACCACTGAGGGTAAAGAGCTAAGTGCGAGGATTCAGAGGCTTAAGAAAGAAATCGGCCAAGTTTGCCATGGCGTTTCGATTTGCGATCTCAGCCGCCAGTTGTCTTGACGTGCCACTTGATCCTTGTTATTTTGTTTTTAATGAACATGCTTTCCCATCACGTTCACTAAACTAATATAGAACACTATGAATTGCATCATGCCGAACACGTTTCAGCGCAGTCGCGTACGAAAGTAAACTTTAGGAGGTTGTCCGCACCTAGAAAAGGCCTCATGTATGCGAAAAATTACACGAACCCAAGTTAAAACATGCACGCTCCTCTCAGCCTCCTGCTCAATTGTACGCTCCCGAGTTGATGTTCTATTAGCGCTGCGTGGTTTGATGTTAAGAGTTTGAAAGCACGTAATGAATATTGCTTCATTCTAATGACACTAAAGAGACTTGAATACTCTCCAGACGTAACTAACACCTCTGTGGAATAATTTAAAGCTGAAGGCTAGCTCAGTATTAGCGAGGAATAATAATAAAATGTGTTACGGGTATAAAAAGCTCCGGTGAACTAAAGACATGTAATACATTTTACTTTTGAACAACAACTCGACCTTCAAAGAAAGCATCCGTTGAGTATGAGCTTACCCTCGTTTCTCAGCGTTGTAAATATTTACTGTTTTGCCGTCTTCTGTGGATTTATTACAGTAACCCTACTTTCAGATCGGTATTTCCTTCCTCCAGCTCATGTATCATCACGTGACGATCGTAAGTTTAACGCTAAGACCCTGCACTGTATAATCGGCCTTTTTGTCATACCTTGTACTGCCAGTGACTGGAACCATCTCCTTGCCTCCCTCGCAGCCGTCGACGTTGGTGACTGTTTCAAAAATGTCGCTGCTGATTTTGTACGCCACATCTCTCGTACGTGCTTTAGGTCCTGAGTCAACATATTCAATAAATACATAAATGAATGAATAAATACGTTATAAAGTGCATAAACCGGAATAAACGTGGGATATATGCGTTCAAGAAGGCATACGCTGAGGCAGGATGACCAATTCCTATTGTCTTTTCCTGCGGCGCTGTTGCTCCTTGCTATGCAAAAGCTTATTTTTATGGGCTCTTTGGAGTACCTAGCGAAATTCGGCTCTAACAATGGGCCATACCACAGATTCGGCTGTGGAAAAACCTCCTTATTGAGGCCCCCATCGCCACCCTTTACACAGTTAAGTCCAATGCTTAAGCTGCTTTTATAGCTTGTTAGCACTTTAATCTCTCTACAGTAAATTTAAACACCTGAAATTTCCTACGAGTGGTAGCGCGCCTTCGATATGTGCTCGTAGTCGAAATTACGTGACAGGAAAATTGGCACTTCTATTCTACAAATGCAGTGAGGTACGCACGAGTGTGCTGCACGTTGTGCAAGCTGCGTAGCATGTAATCAATCAATATGCACTCTCTTAAAATGCAAAGAAAAAAACATCGTTGTTCTCGGCTTTATACAGAAATATTTTTCCTTTGAAAAAAAATCAACGAAAGCGCGTGGTGTTCGGTTAGGACTAAACCAAAGTTTTACTAGGGGAAAAAATTTCTCGAAGTTAATTGTCGCCATGCCACAGGAGCAGCCAAGGCTATGTATAATACAAGCTGCCCCTAATATGCTGTATAAAGCGCGGTTGTCGCTTCTGAAAATAAATTACAAAGATAACAACCCTTCACACGGGTGCCATGTTCTACAGAACGCGATATAAAAGGTACGTGTTGCATTCTTTTCACGTGAAAGTTCTGAGCTGAGTTCAAATGGTGACTCGAATTGTGACCTCCGCAGCATTTATTTGAATTACGCGCCCCCAACGTAAAAAAAGAAAGACTAATCATTGGTCAGCTAGATCTGCTTCCTTGAGTAAAGCAGGGTAGTGTATGCTACCTCTTCTACATATAATCGCGAATGTTAAAGACCGAAAGACTTTTCGGAGGCGGAACGCAAAGCCGCCCATGCTTTGTGATTTCAGTGCACGTTAGACATCCCCAGGTGGTCGAAATTATTCCCGAGCCCTCCACTACGGCACACCTTTCTCTCTTTTTTGTTCCACTCTCCCCTTCCACCCTTTCCTTAAGGCACTATTCGGGGGCCCACCGAGATGCGAGAGAAGCATACTGTGTCATTTCCTTTCCTGAAAAAAGAAAAAAAATCCAAAACCATTGCGTATTTGCAGCGAACTTGGCTCTGATTCGTCTTTTTCTCTTTTTCATTCACTACTCTTCTTCCCTTCCAGTCATTTGATATCTATATCGCGTAAAAATGTACTAAAGCACATAGACACGCATAGACATCACGCAAGGCCACCCGCATAGCTTGAAGGGCACGTCAGCCGCACAACCTATCTGGATGGTCACGTAGGGGCGGTTCCTCCGTCTCCATCCGCGCTAGCACTAGACATGTCCCCTCGGATGACAAAGCGCATGTTCGAAGGCGCTGTATGCAGGGAGATCACGGTCCCTTCGGTTTCGGCATTCTGCCCACGGTTCCCGAGCACCGCCCTGTGGGCTCACACCTTCTTTTGATTTTCGGCCTTGGTGCCGCGATGCCATTAGGAAAGCGGTCAGAAGAATTCTAGACGCCGCCTCCCCCCCCCCCTTCCCCCTTCCCGCTTTTTTCGTTTGTATGACGTTCGCGCGGGAGGACGTATGATGGGAAAATGGTTTACATGTGCGGCCATTTTGTGTGCACCTATAAAATCACCCTATTGCGCGAAGGATTTGAGGATTGCTTGCTCTTCTGCTCTTCGAAACTTTTTCGTGAAGACAGAAAACAAAAACTCGTGTGCGTTTCAAAGACGTTAGGAAAGGCATGGATATTGGTCAATACCTTCATTGAAAGTTGGAGCACTGGCGAACCATGTTACTCTGGATGCCTACTCTCGCTCGACGTGCACAGAGTACCTGCTCAGATAGTACGTTACTCAGAAAATATGCGCAGGGGCCTTTTCTTCCTAACTCCATCACTCTATTTTCTTCCCCTTGTTCGGTTAAGCTAAGTTGAAAACAGCCAGAGAAGCAGCAATGTAACTTGAGTGCTGGTTTTTGGCTCATGACCACCGAGTGGTTAGGTGCAACATTGCACTCCCTTGACGCGATATTACGTGCTGGTATTTCAGCTAGCATTTGGAAAACATGCCCATTACTGCGCAAGAGATGTGGCACGCATGATTAACGATGTAGGCCTAAGTACATGGCTTGAATAAATGATTGATAAAGAAAATAAAGAAGAGTCAGCATGTGATGGGGAAATGTCAAAGTTGGCGAACTCTTCATCAAAATATTTTGTTATTAAAAATACGGGTTATGTTACAAGGTGAGGCTTTTGAAGCAGTGAAACCCTGTGTCTGGCGTGTTAAAAATATTTAGCGACCAGTCTGCGCTTCCTGCAAAATAACGCACAAAAGTTCCAGACATGCAAGGGCGTCTGCTTTTGAAGAAAGCTCCCATGACAAGTGCAGGAAATATGATGGTTACAATAAAAATTACCAGGTGCGCTAAGGTTCCTTAAGTGAGGTTATGCGCAAGCGTTTCCCGCGCATTTCTGTACTAGCGGAGTACCCCAAATACTAAAGAGTGTCTATTAACGATTAATTAGGTTCCACCAACCATCAATTAGCTAATAATAAATTTATATAATGCTAATTTAGTACTAATGGCCATTTACTAATATTAATGTTTACTATTTGCCATTCACGTCTTGTTGAGTGGTATCTATAAACCTAAATCATCTACTGACTACCCTCAACTATCTTTGACTACCTACTGGCTGACCCTGTGACGTCATGAGCTTTTGTGCCGCCACCTTTCGGGTCCACACCGGGTTCGAGGCTGAATGGGGCTTCTTGTAATGCTTTCGCGTTACGAAAAAACGAGATGACGGTTAGACAATAGCCCGAAATAGTCATTACCTTTTAGTCATTAACAAATGTCGGATGAATAGTACACTTGATATAAGGTTACCGGAGAACAAAAAATATTGAGGCACACGGTCGCATAAAATGGTACGCTTTGCAGCACAGAAGGTAACATTAATACCTCACGCAGACACTGATGCAGACACCTGAGACAACCAAAGACCTGAAAATGACAAGCCAGAAATACGCACAAATTTATATTGAGAGACAAATAGATCAAATGTAGACCTGAAAATCAGTTACCAATATTTATACATAGTATGGCTCTGGAGAAAATATCGAGCACGATTTCCAGAAGACACAGGCGTGATCGTCACACTCGCAAGGGACTTCTACCAGGCACCATTTCCTTGTTTGCACTTCAGTACGACGCGCAGAATGACTCGAGGTCTAGTTTTCTCCCGGGCGCACTGACTTGGCAGTATATCTTCAAAGGAATTATTTCTATAATAACACTTTTCCGAAGCCGAATCGAATAGGAATAAGCTAGATTCGCTACCGAATGGATTAGAATCGAAAATCTATGTGATTATTATCTGCTTGTGCGAATATTCGTACACTCCGAATCTACACTCGAGACAGGGATGTCCTAGTGGCGGCGCTATAAAACATGGAGTTAAAAAAGAAGCGGCCCATCTACGCTATGGACCCAAAACAAGAACCCGGTGCATATTTTGTATTTAAAGGATGAACAAAAATACCTGTAAAGAAGTAAGTATATTGGACTCATATTCTGTGACACCATTATAGATTGGGGTTCCCTTTTTTGAATGTTTCAGCTTTAACAATATGAATTATAGCTCAGCTGCTATAAGATCCCTGCCTCGCATGAATATTCGTTTTGCACGAATATTCGTATAATGAGCATTAAGCTCATGAAACCATCAACTTCCTGGAAAATAAATTTGAATTTGATCCGAGTTTGATCCTTGTTTAACGTTCTTGTACAGATGACGGCAGCTAACAAAGTAGCGCCAAATCTGAGTTGATCACAGAGGTCAGCCGTTAAGTTATGGCCTCCAATGTCGGGAATGAATGCCGAGTTTGCTAAACCAGGCTGCACTTGATGGCATCGCCCAGTTTTGAAGAGCATATGTATGGTAATTATAACCGGGTGTTTCAAATTGTTGAATACAACTTTTCCACTGAAAAGCGAAGAAAGATGCTACAAAGCTGTTTATGCAGGTGAATTTTACAGAATGGCGGACATTATGTATCTAACAGAGCTCTGCAAATGAATGAAGAATGAACTAAATGTACCTAATCAAGTTTTTATTTATAACCTTTTGGACAGGAGTATATTGCGAAATATAAGACCGTCAACATCGAAGTTCAGCCTAGATTTAAATATTCTTGCTTGGCAATGTGGTTCGAAATGACGATTGTCAACAATATGCATTTGAAACGTCGTTGAGCTGTCTTTGCAGCGTTGCGAGCTTATAAAATTGCATCGCTTTCATTTCAAATGCAACATTTAGAGACGCCGATATTGTTTTTTGTGATGCATAATCAGTTAACGTGATTCCAGTGACGATACAAGGCGCAGTGACACCATTTATGAAAGTACAATGCAGGAAACCGAATATTACAATTTTTGAATGCGCATTTTTAACATGAGATATTTCGAACCACACTGGCGATTAAGAAAAGTTAAAAACTCGACTCACCTGCGATGATGCCGGCCTTCAATTTCTCAATACAATCTTGCCCCCTAAAATAAAGAGAGCTCCATTGGGTACATAATATCCGCCATGCTGCAAAACTCACCTGCACAAAGCGCATTCTCCTATCTGTTGTGACTTTTCTTGCAGGCCAGGACACTTTGTTCGCTTTGTGCAATGGAACTTTACTCGCAGTCTCGCCGTTTCCGAGAGGCCAGCGCAATACTAAAGGTTACTTGTAGTGTCCTTTGTTTATAGTGCGTGTGTGTTCTTTCTCAATATGTGCCGGATGCTTTATTGCATTTTGTAATATTTTATTTTTCTTTCCTCGTTATACATCTCAAAACGCATATACCAGAGAAATGGTGTAGGAAGCCAGTAATGTCGTAATGGAGAATTACCAGTTCATTATTCTTTCCTGGAGCGCTCTTGTTAATAAGAATACTATGAAATTTTTAACTGCTTAGACTTAGTCACTGCATTCGCTTTTGCTGTGTAACCGCTACGCGCACATTCTAAACGTTGAAACTAACTTCACAGCTGCGATATCAGGCGCGAAAATTTCATTTCCACGCATGCGTTCACCACTTAAGTAAAAAAAAAAACGACCAACAGAGCTGCCACCCAGCAAGCAATTACAAAAACATGAGCTGCGAAACAAACCCATGTTTCGCAATCCGCGCCACTCTGATGAGAGCACACTGACGAAAGTTTTTGCAGCAAAATGATTTATAATTTCGGGTTTAAATGATAAAAAGTGAAGTGCAGGAAATTAATTTTTTAAACCTGGTCAAGCCTAACGTGCGCAAAAGCGCCAGCAAGCCTACGTTTTTTCATTCCTTTTCAATAATTCAGTCCCAATCCATACATGAGTGTTCAAAACAGCCACAATGCTTCTTTGTGTCACAGAGATAATATAATTACTAGGCCACAATTGTCGAAAATTTCGAATGTTGAAAGCCAACTCCGCTTTATTACGGCTCTGTCTCAAATATATCCCATAAGCAAAACAAAACTGGCAGCTCCATGGAACAACTTTCATCTAGTCTGCCCGAATTTGCAACCTGGTACTCCCTCGGGGACTGTGGCTTCCTTGCAATGTGTAAGGCCTCACAAGACACTGTATACTCATCTCGGACACGCAATAAAAGCCAACGCACACTTCCTGCACAGTATTAGCAGAGCCCGTGGCAACGGCGTCTTCGTCTAAGCTGTGCAACGCCAGGCTGGCTTATGCCAACATTAGCAACTTACAGTCTTCTGTGCCCTTGTATCTTCACATGAAGATAGAACATGCACCTAGCATCACTACGAAGGTATCACGTTCCCTAGGCTTCATTGTACCAGACTGCTGCGGGCAACACCGCAAAGAGGTTCTCAGAACAGAATTAAATCTGCATTCACGGCTCTTTCTCTTAACGTGGTTACTTATCTGGTCTCTGTGCGCCCTGCTCGGAAATAATATTCTAGAGGCTTGAGCGGTGACCTCTTCCACAGCAGCAAAACTGCGCGGATTAAAAGAAGGAAGTTTATATAATTTGCTACAGGCAACCAGAAAAATGGGCTATTTCCCTGAATTCTCAGGCAGGTTTCCAAACGCTTTGTTGCAAGTTCAGAGCAGCAAACAGCCAAACAGTCGCCCGTAAATCTATATGTGTATTCAGCACTTGTCTTCCGTCCCTGACCATGAACTTTTTTTTCTTTGAATCTCAGAACACTGTGGCACTCTAGGAAACAAGAAGTTAACAGAAGCGGCCTAAAAATGACTTCAGGCTTACATTACCTTCAAAAGATTGTTTACAAAACATGATATGTCAACAGTGGAAACGTTTCACTTTCATCGTCAAAAGCATCTATTATAGATAGTATCATCAGAAAATGGAATCTTGAATTCCTTTTATTCGGTTTTGAAAAAAAAAGGCCTCCGCAATGACTTACTGATCACTTCAACAGAATCTCCGCACGATGGGCTTTGCTTAAAAAGCAGTATTTGGGAACAGGTAGCGATAACCTCTACCAAAGAGCCACAAAGCCGCACTAAGACAACAATAAATAAATAAGAACAGGGCAATAAATAAAGTATGGCATAAGCATTAAACAGAAGCGTTTAATATTATGCCACTGTGATTGAAATTTATCTTGTGTCACTACTCCTGCCCTTCGAAGCAGCTCCGTGCAGTGAACTTATTTTTTTTTCTCTCAGATAAGGCAAGAACGGTTTAAAAAAATCAAAGCCTTTTCACGTCAGCACTGCATAAAAATATATTGCTCCATTTCGGCGCAAACAATTCCACTTTTTATTTATGCATGGTTTACGTCATCCAGCCTTCCGTTCATGCAACATGTACCGCACTCATCACCTTACATCCTTTACGCAGGGGAGCATTCTGACGAAATAAACAAGCTAAGTATTCGGTTTTCTTCGTCAAAAAAAGTCTCCTTAATTCACGCGCAGAAGCGGCAGAGAATTTTTTTTTGTTTTTAACAGTGCCTCGGACTCCCTCACTGTGGATCGCATTTTTAACAACAAAAACTTCGGGGGTGCACTTCAGCAGCCCCTTTAAGGGTAGGGGGCGAGAGCGGGTTCCTGTTGCCCGCGCACATACACTATTTCCTCTTTCACAATCATGCTCACCATGTGAAAGACTACATGAAATACGTATAAAGCCCTGCTTTATCCACAAAGCTTTATGTACTTGTAAGCTAAAAGGGCACGGAACGCCAACAAACAACAAACTACATCACCAATTATCGCCGGTCGTGAGAACGGCCCTGTTCCACACTCGACCGCTGCCTCTGGCTGCAGCTGTGACTGAGAGCAATAGATATCCACGACAACCTGTAGTGTGAATAGTTTCAGACCAAAGTTAACATTTTTTAGCAGAAGTAAATAAATACACTTGCTAACTATCGCGCTACGAACATTATTTTTTCGCGTCACTTGTTTCTGCTGCGTAGCTGGTGTACTGAGAAGAAATTCTGTTCGAAATCGCAGGCAGATGAGCTTCCCAAACTTATTCGATGGAGGATGTCATTCGACGCTACCTTTAGCGAAAATTGCATTTTGAACATATTTTTTATTCATACATGCAATAAAAATATACAAGAACTTGGTTCCTGGAATTTATTGCTCGGTATTAGAAATATATTATTAAAGTTCGTCAGAAATCCCACACGTAAAGCATGCCTAGAGTACGTTTCAAATGCGTGAGAAAATTAATATGCGCTTTTGGCTTCTTGTCACTATATTAAAGATGTACTTTCGTAAATATGAAATTAATTCGTCCTTAGCATGCTTCAATAACAAATGGACAGTCTTCGTAACATACTTGCAGCAAATTTGAAGCTGCCGCAGAACAATCTAGTGCTCGAAATCGCGTTCGCATGTTGGCAATGTACTAAAATTGTACTTATTTAAGGTTATAATTATTTGTCCAAAGTATACATTAATTCTAAAAAAAATGGGAAGTTCTTGTAAATATACTTCCAGCAAACTTCAAGCTGGCGCGAAACAATCTACTGCCCAAAATCTCGTTTCTGGGAACAGTAAGAACTCTGACTTTCCTGTCCGCCTTTCGTTTATCGCAATTCCCAGCAGGGAAACAACCACTACTTATTTACTTTACTTGCGGGCAACATCACAGCATTAGACCGACACGTGCGTCATGGGCAACTTCGGGCCCAATATGCCAGCGAAAAGGACCCCCACTCGCAAGCCGACCGGCTCCCATAGATGCCCATGTATTTGCTGGCTGACAGTTAGATTCCTGACCGATGCCTGACGCAAGTTGCGACTAGCAGTTCTGCTCTTGATCGCCCCAGATAGATTCGTACCCGACCAGACCCGCACCTTGTGCGAGTCTTTGGGGTGGGGGGAGCCCACAGTCTTTGCGCAAGAAACGCCTTTCCGGGCAAGATGTGTTGTTCCTCGTGGGTATTATGACTAAAGCCAAGCATTTCGCTCGTTGGAGCACTTCCAGTTTTCAGACATCACTTTCTGTCGGGATCTGAGGTGTTGCGACGTTTTGTGTGGCAACTGCGGAGTGGCGACCATTTGAGTGGCATCACGTGACCTTGCAACGTCATCAACCTCGCTGTTGATGACAACGCCGCGTTTTCTCAGGGATGGTATCCTTATGCTTATTGCTTTAAAATGCTCATAGACGAATTCGTTGTGTCGAAGGCTCAGGGTTTAGTTCTGCCGTTGACAACTGTATTCGGTCTCGTTCGAGCCGACAAGTAGTGCTTTTTTAAGCTGAACTGGTACCTTATAATGTATTTTCAATGTAATGTAATGTATTTAAACATTTAAGTGTATTTTAATGCATAATAAATATAGTAAGCGTGCAAAAGTTGTATTTTTGACATATTTTTAAGAATGTTTAAAATATTACTTCTAGCATACTGAGAAATAGTTCATTCTAGTATTTAGGTACAGGGACAAAATAACACAAAATCAATGTGAAATTAATGTTTCAAATGTATTGTTAGCATAGCATTTTCACTAAGTCTTGAAATTAAATGTTCCCGTGTGGCAGCCGACTAATGATATTCGATGCTAATGCTGTTCGATTCGAATGACATTAAATTTTCTAGCGTTACTGGAGTATAAGAGGCACTGACCTATACTTTTGCCCACCGGGAGGCATGTATTCGACAGTTAGGCAAAGGGTTTTGTCTGCAAACAGTTTAAACTGGTCGTTGATATCGGATGTGCCACTGTTCGACCAAGAAAGTTGGGCTACTTGTTGCTGGCACCCGGCTGCGGCATGTTATCTACCGCGAATAAAGCAGCGGACAAAGACAGCGAGAGAGACGAGAGAGACGGAACACATGCCAGTGTTTGTCCCGTCTGTCTACCTGTCTGTCCGTTGTTTTACTGGCGCTAGGTAACATATTCCTAGCGCTGGTCGCTCCGCAGGCCTGAGCGCACCAGTTCAATTTAGTCATTGCTATTCTTTGTAGGTAGAAAATTAACATAACTGTTTCTGTTTAGCAAATCTAGCTGTGCTGATGCGGACATCGAGAAATAATGGACTTTGCTTACATAGAGAGCGTGAATACGTAATATATGTCTGGTTCATCCACATATGTGTAGCCGTATAAACTAGCTTGAGTTCTTCTAAAATCTTTCCGCCTGAAAAGTTCAACGGGCTTCGTCCGTACACGGCAATATTGGCTGCATACAGTGACGAGGACACGCAAAGATTTGGCTGTTGCTTGCAGACCAGTCCGTCACTGCAGAATATGGAATGAGTTGGCGCCTCTGAAAGATCAATAACGAGGGGCATTGGGTAAAAAAAAAACGGTAGCCAAAAAGAAGGAGTCTGTAAACAGGTTTTCACAGGCGCCAACACGGGTGGATTTCTAGCTCATAAGTACACCTCTCAGAATATCCTCTTCATTCTTGAAAGGGACGTATAAAAGAGTTCTTGGGATGCATTTAGAATTGCATTTCTGGAAGGAGGCGGCACATTGCGCTACTTTTTAATGCCGCAGTTGCCTGTCCCCGCGGGTGTATGGGATAAAAAGAGCGGGGCTAGCGGGCGGGAGCCATCGCACATAACGTACAAGGGGTTAGCGATGACGTTTCAAAAGTTGCAATACTTGGAATCGCGAGCAACGTAAGAGGCTATGCGCTTTTTTGCCCGCTTATTGACACCTGCTTTCACCTGCAGTTTGAATGCTTGAATATTTAGTTTCAGATTTTGTTGGACTAGAAAAACTGTGGGTGACTAAAGAAATGGTTCCCGCTGGGCGCTTGACGAGCTTCGTCATTCATAAAATTCGGCAAGAGAGCAGTGGCACTTGATGCGCTGCCCAACATTTGTGGTATTTTTTCCCAGCACTCCGCCATGAGGTTCGTGAAGTCACTTTCTAGCTATGTATACATGTAACTCCCCTTGGACGTGATGATCGCGAGCCACTTACATACATGGTGAAACCCATGATCTCTTTCGCTTGCAAATACCTCTTCTGTTAAGTACACGAGCCTTCTAGCTAACAATCTACCTCGCAAAGCAAAGCTGAAGTGAATTACGGTCACGGTGAAGTTGCTTTTGTGTCGCTCGCCTAGACTTTTTATTTTCTTGTTTTTTGAGGCATTGGACGTAATTCTTTTGGAATATACCGTTGAAATGTAGTTATGAGCATAATGAGGCATCAAGTCCACACTGAGGTTAAGCCCGCATTTTAATTCCTTGTCCACTTGCATGTTATTACCGAAAAACTAAACTTTTGCTGGAATAAAAGAGGAAGAGGGCTTTGCGGGGTCTGACCGCGCCTCTGCATTGCAATAAAGGCATCCCAGATCGACCTGGACTCTATCCAAAGGACAAACTGAGCTGCCATGGTCCCGAAGTAGTCTGTGCAGAGCAGTTTGGTCGAGAGCCTTGACAATTATTCGTAATTTTGTTCAGCAAAAATGAAGTTCGAACTGCACCTGGAAGTGTGGTATGTGCTTCCGGAGTCTTTTTATTGCTTCCCATCAAGCATATATGCAGACATTTCACAGCGACAGGAATGACTTAAGCTTTTTCAGGAGTTTATTGCAGGCTAGTGGGATCACGTCATTAGGGAAACCTGCTGACTTCAGCCTCTGGACCTGTTGATTGAAATTGTTATCCATAGCGTGAACACACGACTTTGCAATTGCTGATCCTAAGCACGATACTCCTATGCCGCACTTTACCAGCTTGGAATGCCCTGAGTGGAATCTAAGAAAAGGCTTCTCCGAACGCTGCAGAAAGAAACAACAAACGTGATCCAGATTTAGTCCCAGTCTGATATCCAAGAACTGTAGTTGATTGTTGTCCGGGGTTTCAAAGGTAAATTTTAAACCATAACTATTGCCGCCAAAAATTTTAAGATTTCTTCTACTGGTCTCTTCAAGTCACCGCTTTCTATAAAAAGCAAATAATCATCGACATACCGGAAGACGTGTTTAACAGTGCCACCTAACTTAACCTTTATAGCTCTGTCAACATAGGATAAAAAGATTCTACTTAGCACAGGAGCCATCTTTGAGCCAATGCACACCCCAGTTCTTTGGATTAACAGTTTTCCTTCCCAAGGAATAAAGGTGGATTTTAAATAAAAAGACAGAAGCTCCAAAAAAGACCCAAAAGATACCCCACACTTCGAAATGAATGCTTGTTCATCAATATCTCCTAATATACATCTATAAACACACTGGAGGAGCTTGCCATGAGGTAATGAGTAAAATAGGTCCTGTACATCAATGCTAAACATACCACCCAAGCCTTTTTTTTGGAAGTATTTTTTTCAGCAAAACCCATAAAACCGGTATTCCTTTTCTATGTATTGTTACTGAACGTGCCACTTGGCAATATGCTGCTTCAAACTTTATGCGGAGTAGTTTATGTTCACTTTCAATTGAAGACCCATTTCTTGTGTCTAATTCTTTGGCTGTTGTCGAATATTCGAAGCACAATAACACAGGCTCGGGCGGTATGTTTAGCATTGATGTACAGGACCTATTTTACTCATTACCTCATGACAAGCTCCTCCAGTATGTTAATAGATGTATATTAGAGGATAATGATGAACATGCACTCATTTCATTGTGTGGGGTATCTGTTTGGTGTTTTTGGAACTTCTTTCTTTTCATTTAAAATTCACCTTAATTGTTTGGGAAGGAAAACTGTTCATCTAAAGAACTGGGGTGTTCATTGGCTCAAAGGTGACTCCTGTGCTAAGTAGTATCTTTTTATCCTATGTTGACAGAGCTTTAAATGTTAATTTAGGTGACACTGTTAAACACGTCTTCCGGTATGTCGATGATTATTTGGTTTTTGTTGAAACCGGTGACTTTAAGAGACAAGTAGAAGAAATCTTAAAAACTTTTGTCGGCAATAGTTATGGTTTAAAATTTACCTTTGAAACCCCGGACAGCAATCAACTACAGTTCTTGGATATCAGACTGGAACTAAAACTGGATTACGTTTGTTGGTCCTTTCTGCAGCGTTCGGAGAAGCATTTGCTTAGTTTCCACTCAGGGCATTCCAAGCTGTAAAGTGCGGCATAGCAGTGTCATGCTTAGGATCAGCAATTCCAGAGTCGTGTGTTCACGCTGTGGATAACAGTTCCAAGCAACAGGTTCAGAGGCTGAAGTTAGCAGTTTTCCCTAATGACGTGATCACACTAGCCTGCAATAAACTCCTGAAAAAGCTTAAGCCATTCGGTAAATCCGATTCACGAGAGCCTCCCAGTAACGAGTAAAGAAAGTGTGCAGTAATTCCGTATATTCACAGATTATCCCACCGATTAAAACACGTAGGCACTAGATATGGGGTAAGGGTACTATTATCAGCTCCCCAAAAACTTGGAAAAATTTGCGCTATGGTCGATAGGAGAGCCAGATTTGAAAAAGAAAAGTCAAAAGAAAGTAAAAAACAGTGCATTATAAAACATGACTTCCTGTTCGCACCTTGTGCCGAGGGAGTGGTATATGAAGTACCCTTCACATGCGAAAAGAATTATATCGGCCAAACTGGTAAATGTATAAACACACGGCTACGCCAACATAATTCGTCTTTAAAGGTGGCTCCTTCCTCTAATTTGGCTCTGCATTTCAGACAGTGCGAAGTTAACCATTCTAACCCGTTGTAAAAAAATGCTTGTGTACCTCTGTTCAATAGTACAAAAATTCTGTATAGGCATTCCAATCAGCTAACAAGGGAATTATCTGAGGCATTTCATATTCACAGAAACTCAGACATATGCGTCAGCACACCATCTGTTGTCATCCATGATTGTGAAATTCGGTTGCTGCTAAGCAAAAGAGCTGGGGCTGATAGGTCCCAGGAAGGCGTCCTCATCGTCGTCCGGCGGCGGTGTATCTACAGGGGCACGTGAGAGGCAATCGGCGTCAGAGTGCTTGCGTCCGGACTTATAAACGACGGTGACGTCAAACTCCTGGAGACGCAGACTCCATCGAGCAAGTCGGCCAGAGTGGTCCTTCAAAATGGCAAGCCAACACAGCGCGTGGTGATCGCTGACCACCTTGTACGGTCGTCCGTATAGGTAGGGGCGGATATTTTGACGTAGCCCAGATGATTGCAAGGCACTCCTTCTCAGTTGTCGAAGAGTTAGGCTCGGCCTTGGAAAGGGAACAGCTAGCGTATGCGACGACTTTCGCTAGCCGGTCGCTTTTTTGAACGAGAACGGCCCCTAGGCCCACTATGCTTGCGTCGGTATGAACTTCAGTATCGGCATTTTCATCAAAATGCGCGAGGATCGGTGGGGACTGTAAACGACGCTGAAGTTCCTTGAAGTCTTCTGCTTGCGGCGCTTCTCATTTAAACGGCACGTCTGCCTTCGTCAGTTGGGTCAGGGGCTCAGCGATGCTCGAAAAGTTTTTCACAAATCGTCGGTAATATGCGCACGGTCCGAGAAATCTGCGCACTGCTTTCTTATCGGCCGGTGGTGGAAACTGTTCAATAGCGGCTGTTTTCTGCGGGTCCGGGTGTACTCCCTCCTTGCTAACGATGTGGCCTAGAAACAGCAGCTGTTCGTAGGCAAAGTGGAACTTCTCTTCTTTTAAGGTTAGGCCAGACGACTTGATGGCGTCTAGTACTGCTCGAAGTCTTTTATGTTGCTCTTCAAAGTCTGAGGCGAAGACAACGACGTCGTCTAAATATACCAGACACATTTGCCACTTCAGGCCTGTCAGCACTGTATCCATTACGCGCTGAAACGTCGCTGGTGCGGAACAGAGACCAAATGGCATCACCTTGAATTCAAAAAGCCCATCCGGAGAGATGAATGCTGTCTTCTCGCGATCTCTTTCGTCGACCTCAATTTGCCAGTAGCCGCTCTTGAGGTCCATCGACGAGAAATATTTGGCGTTGCAGAGGCGGTCCAGTGTGTCGTCGATGCGGGAGAGGGGTTAGACGTCCTTCTTTGTTATGTTGTTCAAGCGGCGGTAATCCACGCAGAATCGAAGTGCGCCGTCTTTCTTTCTCACTAGAACAACCGGTGCCGCCCATGGGCTGTTTGAAGGCTGGATGACGTCGTGGCGAAGCATTTCTTCGACTTGTTCCCGGATGGCTGGTC
>JARKHS020004706.1:0-56714 GCA_030143305.2 Amblyomma americanum
GGCGATCAGTGTGTGCGCGGTTGCTCGACTGTGCGGATGCGCAGAAAACTCGAGCGAGATATATGAAGCTTCGAGCGTGCATTTATCCTGTAAATAAGTTTTTTTTGTATAAATAGTCCTTTTTTGTTTTGAACGTACGCGTTGAACTGCTTTTCTAATCAATGTGTATATATTTTCTAACGCACTCAACCGCGAGGAACTCCACAGTCAGCTTTGTCTCGCGCGGTCGCGAATGATGGACTTTCGACGCTTCTTCAAGCGTCAGCGGTTATCTGGCGAAGCTTTATCCAACTGCGCCTCTGAAGATTCTGGTGTGACATGTGACAACAGTGTAGCATTTGGCCAGAGTGATGCAAGCTTTCATCACCGGACAGTAGCTGATGTTGTCGACTCCTTGAAAGGAACTCCACCAACAGCGAGCTTCATTCACGCAGTAAGCCGAGACGATTTCCTTGCTCCTTGCTTGGGATTGAAGTCCGGAGACAAAAGCAAGAAAACTACTAACTTGCTCAAGAATATGACTGAGGAGAGTTTCTATGCAAAGCTAAAAGCACTGGCATCTCGGACTTTTTGAAGTTAGGTCATCTTACTAAGCCGTGGTCTACAAATGTTAGATACGACTTTAAGAAGGATGTAACACCTGGAAAGAGGCCTTTTTGCCACCAATGGACCAATGGCTCAGAGATTATGCCCCTTGGCTTGCGTACTCAGCGACAGCGAAAGGCGCCCTTTGTCGATTTTGCGTCACTTTTCCTCCGCGTGTTCACCGGGGTACTCGAGGTAGTGTTTATCGTGCGCGCTTTCAGTAACTACAGAAAAATACACGAGGCGTGCTGGGATCACGTAAAATCCCAATGGCACCCGGAGGCAATGACGGCCTCACAGAACTTTATGAATGTGATGAAAGGCAATCAGCTATCCGTTGTACAGCAGCTGAACAGAACACTGCACGAGCAAGTTGAAAGGAATCGTGAGAAAATATTTGCAATAGTTTCCACCATTGTCTGCGCGACGCATGACTTGCCAATTCGCGAAAAGCAGTCCGATAATAGAGTCTTCAACGATCTCCTTGACGTTCGGGTAGAAGCTGAGAGATACTCGACTTCAAGAGCACTTCGCTTCTTCTGCTGGCAATGCTAAGTACACTTCAGTCCGCGTCTAGAACGAGATCATCACAATCTGTGGCGAAATCCTCAGAGAGCAGATAGTTGCCGAAGCTAATACAGCGTTTGCTTTTTCCGTTCTTGCTGGTGGAACTGCAGATATTTCAGAAAAAGAGCAGATGTCTATAGACGTTCGCTTTATTGATAAGGCGGGAGCCGAGGTGTGCGTTCGAGAGCAGTTTATGGGATTTGTACAGCAGGAGCAATTAAACTCCGCTTGCATCGCCGCTGCAAACTTGAAGCTTTTAACGAATGCCGGGCTGATTCTTTCGCACCTCGTTGGACAGGGGTACAATAAATGCTCTACGATGGCTAGAAAAAAAGCTGAAATAAACAAAAGAATACAAAAGCAGTTCCTGAAGGCACTATTTTAGCACTACTCAAGTCACAAACTAAATCTCGTCACCAACGATTTGGACGACGTCTCCTAAATTCGAAACACAATTGGGATAATACAACAAACCATAAACTTCTTCCACGAGAGCGTGCTCCGCAGAAAATTGGTGCCCAACATTCCGATGCTGTGTGAGACAGATTGGCCTGCAAAATACATGACTATTAGGATCTTCTCTCAGCATTACGTGGCCATAGTCGAAGCCCTCGAGGAGCTCGCGTCAACGGAATCATGCTCGAGCGCTGCAACTAGACAAAAAGCTCACACCCTCTACTGCGCAACAACAAGCTTATCTTTTATAGTCTGCTTGCACATTGTAACGAAGTACAGCGCTCGGCTCGAACCAGTTACGAACGTTCTGCAAGGTGTATCCATGGACTTCTATTCTGTGCATGACCAAATCACAGAGCTGCAACGTATTTTTCGCGGCCACCGGACAAACGACGTAGAGGAGTTCTCTCACATCATGAATGCAGCAAAGAAGGCAGCCAATCACTTGAATGGGGTGATATCTGTACCAAGACAAGTCTCGCGTGAGGCCCACCGAGACGACTACGTGATTCAGTCGCCGGAGGAACACTACCGGGTGGCAATAAATGTGCCGTACTTGAACTCTCTCACTGCTTCTTTAGCTCGCCACTTTTCTGAATGCAATGAGAGGAGCTTCCAACTTATCCAGCCGCATCCATCAAAAATGAAGCACTTTAGCCCAGTTGAGTTCGCTGCCATCGCCGAAGAACTCCAATCCTTTGCGGCACCGACAACTTCAAGGAAGTGGCCCTCTGTTGGTATGAGATGTGGTGCAACAAAACTGGGGACCCATCAGAAATAACTTATTGCGAGCTTCTACATCAGGCCAAGACATTCTCCCCCGGTATTGCAAAATCCATTGAGGTGGCTCTGGCTTTGTCAGTACTACCTGTACGGTCGAACGCTTCAGTACAATGATGAGAGTGAAAGCCTGGCTACACTCAGCGATGACAAACGACTGATTGTGCGGCCTTTCTATGATGAGTGTGCACCGAAAGCCTCTAATGAAGCGCAGAAATGACTTTATCACCAGTGTGATCAAACAATTTGCGCAGAAAACTCCGAGGCGTCTGCAGTTGCTGTTCGAGGAAGACTGACTTTGTGACTGTAGTTGCGTGTTTGTGAACATATTGTGCTGTGTGCTGGTCATCAAATCGGGTGAGCCGAGAACCCTCATGCAGCGAGACCGAGCACTCTTCTTTACGAAGTGATAAAGTGTTTTTGCATTTTTTTTAATAATTTCAATTGTTTGTTCCTTAATAAACTCTAATGTATCTCTCCAAGCCACGCATTAATTTGCTGTTTGTAATTTTTCTTTCATATGTGTATGTCACGGATCTCCCCGGAGACCACTCGGACCGAAAGAATGAACTAGGGGACAGGTGTACCCACACAAACGCATATTTAATACAGCCTACGTGGAACACACACTAGAACACAAAACTAAAAAAAAATAACACAAAACACAAATACACACGACCCGGGCACACTGCTACCAGCGTCTGCTACTAGTGTTCTACCATTAGTGGTCGGCGTTCATGCTCACGGTTGGTTCGGTGCGGCTGCGGCGGTTTATGGATCCAGTAGCCGGCGTCGAGGCGGCGTTCGACGTGCTTGAGACGGCGTCGCTGGCTGCGACGTACAAGCTCCCGGTCCAAGCGCCCGTGGCGGTGATGCCGGTGTTGTTGGCGTTGGGGGCACCACCCGGATGAGTGGCAGCAGCGCTGGAGACACCCCTAGCTGTAGCAGGTGGTAGCGTCCGCCTTTGATTCCCCGGAACGGGCTCAGGCGCAGCAGGAAGTCCACGATGGGAAGCCGCAGAACGCGAGCTCACCAGAGCAGTAACCGGTGTCGCTCTCTTCCAGTCGACGTGTCCCTGAAACCGCCGGAGCCTTCGCTTCTCTGCTGTTCCTCCCGTGCCTCGCTCTCGTTCGCCGTTTTATAGCCTTCGCGTTAGTCCACGTAACCCTTGTCGTCGTCTTCTCCTCTTCTCCACCAATCATCTCTCTCCACCTCTACAAATGCTTCTCCACCTCACCGAATGCTTCTTCTTCATCTTCTTTATTCTGCGCTTAATCGACGTCGTCTTCTTGACACCTCATTCCTCTAAAATTTAATATAGGCTCCGTAATATATGTGACAAGGGCCCCTTCTCTCAAAAGTTTTTCCATGAAAAACTGTTCACGTCATACTCATATTCAAGCCATCCAGCCAACCGACTATCTTCTGTGGCGTTTCTGGACCCAGCACACAACACACCGCAGATGTCCAGCGCATACCAAAAACTCACCACTAACATAGCACACCAAACTGCGTTTTCAGAACACTAACACACCACTGCCGTTGTCCACACAGAGTCCTTAATAAACATGTTGGTGTCCAGAACACCATCCCTTTTATAATCACAATACAACAACAGCAACAACAACAGCAAGATAAATCCCAGATATAAATTAACACAGTAACAACAACAAGATATATCCCAGAGAAGCCTAGAGCTGTTGAGTTAGCTCTATCTGTATACAAGTTCAAGTTGTAGCATATGACCTCCGCCTTGAATGGCCCATCCGAAAAACTCTCCCCCTTGATTTGGAGTAGAGCTGTAATCCTCAGTCTTCATTAAAATTGGGCTTCTTCAGTACCTCATCCCCTCCTGCATTTTTCTTCCCACTGCACGTGGACACCTCGAAAACAACATCTGTCTCCTCGGCTACTACCGAGCATGCTACCTTGGGGGTGCATTGTACGGGAACTCTTTCTTCGTACTTTTCAACTTGTTTGCATGGAAAACCTTCCTGGTGTTATTTATCAGTAACTCATAATTCATGTAATTTTTCTGCTGCGTCACAACGTAAAGGCTCTTCCATTGCATCAATAACTTATTATGATCCGTGAGCAGCAGGATGAGAACCTTGTCGCCTGGATTCAGATTCCTGTGAGTGGCTTTCTTTTTATAGTAGCTCTTATAGCATTCGCGCGCCCTTTCCAGGCTTTGATGTGCAAGCCTGCATGTTTCTTCCAACTTGTCTCGCAACTCAAGAATGAAAGTGTATGTTGTGTTGAGATTTGATGCAATCTCCTTATTAGCCCACAGCTCCTTGAGTATTGTAAGCGGATCGCTAACGGTTCTCCCATACAACATCTCGAAGGGCGAGAAATAAGACTCGTTTGCGGTACTTCGCGGTAAGCGAACAAAAGAGCTGGGAGATATCTACCCCAATCAGTAGGTCTCTCCTGGTACATTTTCTTGATCATTATTTTGAGGGTGCCGTTGAACCGCTCTACAAGCCCAACACATTGGAGGGTAAGGCGTCGTCAGTAACCGCATTACTGACGAAAGGCGGTTATGATCCTTCATTAGTTACGATGTGAAGTTTGAGCCCCGGTCACTCAAAACTTCCCTCGGGAACCCATAACGCGAAAACATTTCCACAAGACCCTCCGCCACTTGGATACTATCAATGATTTTCAGTGGAATAGCGTCAGGATAATGAGCGGCCACGTGAACCAGAGTAAGCACATATCTCTTGTCTTTGGCGGATACTGGAGAGATTGGCCTCAAAATATCAATAGTCACACGCTGAAACGGTAGGTAGATAGCAGGCATCTTGCCCAGAGGTACGGCACCAACTCTTCCCTTCGGAACTGTGCGCTGGCACATGACACATGAGCGAACAAAGCGCTTAACGTCACTCTGAACACCCGGCCAAAAGAACTCCTCGGTGATCCTAGACACCGTTTTTTGAACTCCCTGGTGTCCGGCCATAATAGCGTCATGTCCTAAGCGTAGCATGGTCTCTCGCATATCTCTCGGTAACAGCAGCTGTTGGACCCGCCTTCCTGAACTAAATATGCATTCTCTGTGCAGAAGACCATTTACCAATTGATATTCGAATGACGTACGACTCGTTTCTTTTCACTTTTTTCCCGACTCTTTTGAAGCAGGCCTTCAAGCTCGGGTCTTCTGTTTGCCTAATTGCAATTTCGCCCGGTGTTACTCTCAGACACATCGTAACAGGAGTAGAGAGCGGACGCTGCGTTTCCCGGGCTGTCGCTTGAGCTCCTGTTTTCACTGCAGACGAGAAACTGACTCAACCCGTCTGAGCTGTCGCGGGCCGTTCCTCCTTTGGATGTTTTTCAACGTCAAGCATCCTCCACTCGGGATCGGGGTGTTCGACACTTCTTGCACCCGTAATGTTTCCCAAGATGAGATCGTAGATGGATTGGTCTGCACAATTTGCCACTACCTGCCAGTATAATATGGCGTGGACACTAGAATCCTGGTTTCGGGAAGGTACCTTACTGTGCTGTCTACAAGAGTGATAATCCGACGCTTCCCCTGTAAGATCCAAATCCTTCACTAGGCTTTGCCGAACCACAACTGTGTTGGATCCGCTGTCTCTAAGCCCCAATATAGAACGGCCCCCTATTCGGCCAACCACAACCGGCATTGCTGCTTTCGACTTGGGTGTTTCACTCACTGCCTCATTTTCCAGCGGCGTTTGCTCTCCTTTCAGCTGTGGAACTTCAGGTGCCGTGACAAGTTGTACCCTAGCATCGACAACGCATGCAGCTCGGTCCTGCGTTCTGTATCGGCACTCATCCAGAGTATGACCCCTCCTCTTACATCCTTGATACACAACCTGTGTTTTTTGGGCAGCGCTACTAGTCCGACAGTCTCCTGCACGGTGTCCCACCTTGCCGCAGAGAAAACAGCTTACTGGCGCCTTAGATGCACCGCCATATACTCTTTGTTTTGCCGCATCTGTCTCTAGGACCTTTTGGGTTTCCTCCTTTGCCTTACTCAAATTTCTAAGCCCTTGAGCCTCGAGGAATTGGTCTGCAGTGTCGGGGAACTCTTCCAATGAATACAACTTTCTTTCTTTCAGGAATAGCGCTAGCTTTGAGCTGCAACATGCTAAAAATTGCTGTGACCAGATTATCACGCACCCCTTCAAAACTCTTTTCTGTGTTTGACATATCAAACCACCTATCAAAATAGTTAGTCAGCATGCACGAAAACTGCTTAGCGGTTTCCGAATCCTCAGGTTTCGCCCTGCTAAATCTCTCAGGAAAACCTTCTGGCGTAAGCCTGAATCTTCGGAGGAGCGCCTTTTTGACTTTCTCGTAGTCCATGGAATCAGCAGCAGGCATCCTTCCAAACACAATCAGCGCCTCTCCGGCTAAACACATGCTCAATGCCATGGCCCATACAATGCGCTCCAAGTTTTCCCCAAAGCTATCCGCTCTAATCATTGCAGATATGCATTCAGAACATCTCTTTTGCCAACGAAAGGAGCCATCAGCTTCCTTGGACAAACTCTGGCCGGTCTAGGAACGCTGATCATTGTCCGTGATCTCCTCATATCCTCCCGCGACATACGCCTGTTTCCACAAAATAAACTCCTTCTCTCGTTCTATCCTTCTTTTCTCCTGTTCTTCTGCCTCGCGAGCTCTTCTAGCTTTTCGCTCTTCTGCCTCGAAAGCGTCTGCGCGAGCGTCTGCGCGTGCTTGAGCCCTTTCCTCTCTCTGCCTATCTGCCTCCTCTTTCTGCTGGTCGCAGAGACGCATCACCTCTTCCTTGCTTAGCCCAAGCTTGCGCTCCAGTTCTAACGTTCTTGCCAAGTCCATACTTTCTGCCGTCGGGAGATCGGAAAGATCCGAGACAAAGCAAAAAATAAACAAGGAAATGAATCCTGGCACAGACTCGCCACTTACCTTTGTCACGGATCTCCCCGGAGACCACTCGGACCGAAAGAATGGACTAGGCGATAGGTGTACCCACACAAGCGCACATTTAATACACCCTACGTGACACACACACTAGAACACAAAACTAACACAAAACACAGACTATAAATGCACACGACCCGGGCACACTGCTACCAGCGTCTGCTACTAGCGTTCTATTATTAGTGGTCGGCGTTCGTGCTCATGGTTGGTTCTGTGCGGCTGCGTCGTTGTATGGATCCAGTAGCCGGCGTTGAGGCGGCGTTCGACGTCCTTGGGCTGGCGTCACTGGCGGCGCCGCTGGCTGCGACGTAGAAGCTCCCGGTCCAAGAGCCAGTGGAGGTGATGCCGATGTTGTTGGCGTTGGGGGCACCACCCGGATGGGTGGCAACAGCGCTGGAGACACCCCTCGCCGTATCAGGTGGTAGCGTCCTCCGTTGACTCCCCGGAACGGGCTCAGGCACGGCAGGTAGTCCACGGTACGAAGCCGTAGAACGCGAGCTCACCGGAGCAGTAGCCGGCGTCGCTCTCTTCCAGACGATGTGTCCCTGACCCGCCGGAGCCTTCGCTTCTCTGCTGTTCCCCCGTGCCTCGCTCTCGTTCGCCCTTTTATAGCCTTCGCGTTAGTCCACGTAAGCCTTGTCGTCGTCTTATCTTCTCTGCCAATCATCTCTCTCCACCTCCCCGAATGCTTTTCCACCTCACCGAATGCTTCTTCTTCATCTTCTTTATTCTTCGCTTAATCCACGTCGTCTTCTTCACACACCCTTGCTTTAATATTTAATTTAGGCTCCCTAATATATGTGACAAAGCATTTTACTCATTTATTCATAAAGAAATAAATAAGTTTACTCCGCCAATAGTACCTTTATGCTGCGAACATACTTTGCCCCACCCCCCCTTTCCGGCTCAACCAACCAGTGCCCCCTCTCCCCATGCAAAAAAATTCTGCGGACGCCCTTGCCAATCTCTCCTTTACATTGTTAGATCCTGGGAGTCCTGATACCCATCCTGGCGATGTGGTGCAGGGGTTAAAATTTGTTACTGCGCTGCAATAGCGGGTGCTCCCAGCGCTGAGCCTTGTGCGAACCAGGTTGCTCTTCTAGAGCAACCAATTAGTAATTCAGCTGAAACCTGTCATGATGGGAAGGTTGCTCATTATCTTATGGCCAGGTTGTAAAGGTGCCGCAAGGTCACGTGACCTAGCTCTCCCTAGGATGCTCTCTCTGCAATACCTGCCAGAGTGATCTCTTCGTTTTTCGCTCGCAACTCCGACAACGCCAACGCTGTATTTTCTGCGTAATGGACTTTCACCGCTATCGCGCTCAATTATACATGGTAATGGTTCATTCTTCCGATGCGTAGCAAAAATTTTTAAATTTTCTCCGCCGCTCATATCTAGTAATTAGGACTGCCATAGAAAACCAATGGGGTACGTTTTCGACAATATAAAAACATGTTAACAGCAAAAATACAAGTCTGTATGCCGAGGAAAAATCATCGTGCATATTATCGCAATAGTAGATTAAAACAATATATGAAAAACTGTGTTCATAAAAAGCTCACGTTTTAAACTGCGCTTGTCTATACAATTTCTAAGTTGGCTGTATACGGCAGAGTGTTTTTTTGCGCGAAGTTTTTTTTATTACGACTTTCGAGGCACGAGAGCAATATTGCTTGCTTTGGGTGACTGCAAACAATAGTGTATTGACTTATTCTGTAGTTTTCTGGAAGACACAAAGGTTCGTGATTTGTGCAGTCTTTTCAGGCAATTACAATAATGCCAGTAACAGTAACGCAGGGACCAGTTGGTCGACCATGCTTGAACTGTACGCGCTACTTGGCACACAACGCGGCACAAAAAGGAGAGAACAACGAACAACACGAGCGCGATTTCCGCTGGTTGTGTGCTTCGTTCCGTCTCGTGTGTTATTCGGCCGTACCGCAAGTAGCGTCTACTGTTCAAACACAATGATCGATATTGCTGGGCCAGTTAGTACTGACCTTTAATAAGCTACGTGTCTCCTGCAGCAAAGCTTTATCACATATAGCAACACCCGCCGCGATATTATGCGTTCTCCAAGTGGTTTCTTGAGCCACTTAGAAGAAAAACCCTCGCAATCAAAACGGATTCAAAAGGGTTATTTAGTGAAGAGAACATCGTCCGGCATCGAATGCCAGCTTGTATCGTGGGAATGAAGTGCCGGCTGTGCCTTATACTTAGCTGAAAGGCTCCGTGAAAAAGAATTCTGGTGATTGCACAGTTGCGGACACGTCTTACCTGCCCCAGATATAATTCCCCGCATTGCAGGACGGGGGGTCTTAAAGCACCAGATGATCATGGCTGAAATTAAAACCACCGGTTAGTGCGATCGAAGTAGCTCGCGATTTGTTTAAAGATGTATCAATATTTAGCGCCGTTTCTTGCATTGGCACAGGCATACTAACAGATCTTTGACAAGCGAAGCGTGTGACAATACGGACACGGGTCATCGCCTCGCAGGTAGGCAGTGTCAGCGCCTCACGATCGGATCTGAATGCTCCTATGGGGACATCTCCCACTATCCGGAGTGTATGTCGCATGTTCCTGAAAAGCTGCCGCCTCTCTTCCATGTAGCCACGTATTGACATTTCCAAGGACTTTTTGTAGGAGGGTATTTGGTGGTGTGAGTATGAAATGTAATCCTCAGTGCCTCACAGACCTAAGATATTCCGACAACTAAACCGACAGGACGGAAGCTTATTTGACAGCTTCAGTGAAGCTGATTGTCTAGTACACTGACGCTCTAGTGTTCCTGAGTAAAGCTCTAGCCATCGTAGCCATCGTTGCCCATGCTAGAGGCAGAAGACAGACCCTTTATTCGGTACGTTTGGCACATAGAAAAGTAAAAGAGCAATAAAGAAAGTAATAAAGGTCATCTGCCCGCCACAAATATTTGTTGGATAACATTAGTTCCTGCCAGCGCGGGAGTGTATACATACGCCAACACGATGCCTTGGAGCGCTGAAAGTAAAACACAAGATAAGCAGAGCAGACAGAGACTGTAGGAGACTTGAAGAGCGGAGACAGTCGAGGGCTCGCCCACTTGTTTGCTTAAGCCTATGCTAGACACGGGGCTGGCTATATTGAAGGGTAGGAGAGGCGGTCAGTGTCTCAGTAGCGTTGCCATTGCGTCTACAGCCTCTTACTCGCGCCACAGAAATTGCATGGCAGTGCATACGTTCGGGCGGCATGGTTCTGGCTATATCCAGTTACGAATGGCGTGCGTGCTGATATTTACTTAGACTACCGTCTGAGCTCATACGGCAGACGGCAGTGATAATGAACACTTCTAAGGTGTGCAAACTTAGGTTTCAACGTAAGTTTTATAAAGGATGCACGTAGGCCAATGTGCTGTGTTTACGGAAACCGCTGTACTTTTTTCCCAGAGGTGAGTAGAAGTAAAGGCAACGATTGTTCGTGAAACATCTTTTCGCGATGATTATTTTATGCTTCCGAATAAAATCAGGAATGCAACTGTTTTTCAAATTCAAGTTGTTTGTAAGGTTTTTCGTTTGCGTCAAATAAAGCTTTAGGAAAGCTTCTACCACCAAATGTTTGCGTCATGCGGTTTCCGAAACGATACCAATAAATCTACGCTCTCAGAAACTAAACACGTTACAAACACCCTTCTATGGGGTAAACATTTGGGGTAAAGACAAATTTGGTGGGGTGAACAGTGGATGAAGCAAAGAGAACAGCCTTGAAACAGTTTCTCATAGGGCAAGCTGTCTTGACTCGCTAGAGCGAATATATCGGCGATGTTAAGGACAGGTTACTATGGGCCAGCGATACCAAATTCAGTGGTGCAGGCGCGTTCTATTGTGTCTGCTGCATTGTCAGATGGCTCTAGTATGCCTTCGTGCAATGTATGGGCCATGTTCAACATTCTGGGAAAAATATTTTAAAAATTGAAAAACTTGTAAGACACTGTTATAAAAATATTCTTCTCATTTGTACCGAAAGCTTTCCATCGATCACATCGAGCAGTGAAGACTGTCATAGAAAACTAATGGGGAATGCTTTTGACGATAGCAAAAACGTGAATTGAACAAAAAATATGCAAAACTGCCGTCGGGTGAGCTGCGAATATATTGCCGCGAATCTTTGTACTGTTTTTTTTTTCAGTTATTCAAAGGTGACCAAACACAGCTTCATCGCTTTGATTGTGGTGCGAGACGCGATCAGATTTATCTCGATCGATCGCCAGTGTAGCCTATTCTAGGTAGTTTCAGGCTGTTGTGGTAGCTTTTCACGCAGTATCTCGAAAGTTTGCTATCAGCTTTAAATTGAGCAGGGACGAGAGCGGCGAGCATTCTGTTCGACGACCGCCGAGCACTCTTGTTGATATGCCGGCACCGAGTCATTCAGTTCTTTGAGGGTGCAAGTTAGCCTAAATAAGGAGTATTGTTTTGAAGCAATTTTCGCTGTATTCCAGCTCATCAGACAGCAGTCGCCATTACGTGACATGTGGTGGAGGCGCTGACTTTCAAACCCCCCTCCCCGAGATGGACCCTGGTACACCAACAACGCTCGTCACCGATTTTCCATGGACGGCCGCACGAAGTTAGTGAAAACTGACTGGACGTGTACTGCCGTGTGGCCACGCTGAACACCTGGGACAACAGCACCAAGCTTCGTAACGTTATTGTTTATTGGAAGGCCATGTCAGAATGTGGTTTGAAAACAACGAACTTGCCCTTACGACCTGGCGACCTTCAGGAAGCTCCTACGGGAACGTTCACTAGCGCCGTACGGAAAGAAATAGCGGAAGCGCTGTTGCAGTCACGAATGAACGCCCAAACGAGACCGTGACTGCGCATGTGGAAGAAATGAAACGCCTTTTCAGGCGCACGAGCCCTGACATGACTTACTATACGTTGAAGTCAATAGAATACCTCGCCCGCACCACTAATGCATCCCGGGTGACCTTGACATGATTGAAAAAAAGAAGCTCACCTTCCTGATGCGTGGAGTAAAGAAGTGGCCTGATCCTGAATGCTACAAAATCTGTCGCCGAATTCGTGGTATGCATAGAAGCTTCTGCCGTCGAGAAGGCCCTTGATGCCCGGGCCCGTCACTAAAACAGACCACTTCAAGTCCTCCGGTGGTGCACGAGCAAGCGGGGATAACCTGCGGGATCTAAGATGAAAAATTTTTCGGGAAGAACTGCGCTGAGTTCAGCCATTGCAAAATCAGATGCCTCATGTTGCTATGCTGACAGACATCGTCAGTGAAGAAGTGCGACATGCGCGTGGCTACCCGTCAGCAACGACACCAACGGAAGATGAAGCCATGACCTACGCCACCGCAATGCGCAGTTCTGGGCCCCGACGAGACCCCCCAAAGCCTCTTCGAAGGGAACCATTTGTTCTAAAGCAACGCGCCCTAGCTCCGCACGCAGACTTTACAAGCGACGCAGCGTCTATAGGAAATGCCATGAGTGGAGGATTCCCGACAACCGCCCACTGTGTTCCACTGGTTATGCCGGCCACATACTTCGTCACTGCCCGTACAGACGCATCGGCTTGCGTGGTTTTGCCATCGATGCCCCAGGACTAGTCCCCGGCCAGCGACAACAGGAAATCGACGAATACCTGCGCGGAAGGGAGAATGTGTCGTCAAGCCGTCTGCCCTGCTCTGCGTCGCCGTCCACCATACCTTTTGCACCACCGGGCCACAGCTACGCCGCGCCTGTCCGAGAAAGGTCTCCTAGCGTTGCGGAAACTAAACAAAGCAACCTGTGAAGACCAGGTGGCTTGCGAGGAAACCACGAAGATCCTCCAGTGACCACGCCGCTTGGAGATGCCTCACCCACTATGCCGCTGCCGCATACGAAAATGAGCTCAACAAGAACGCTATATAGAGAAGTGCCAGTTAGCCTACCAAGATCTGCGGTTTCTAGGCCCCATTGTTAGCAAGAAAAACAGTGCTCTCGCATTGTTTTCACTGCCGGTCGCCAAGAAAGCTGTTTGCAGATTCCTCGGATTTTGCGCGTATTACCGACCATTTGTCAGGAACCTTTCGCCCATCGCCGAGCCTTTGACCCAAATGATTAGTCCCGACGTGCTCTTTAAATGAGCAGCGCCGCAAGCAGAAGCCTTGACGGAACTTCCAGTGACGTTTCAGGTTCCATCGATCCTTCGCGCACTTTGAGGAAAACGCCGATACTGAAGTTCATACCGACGCAAGCAGCGTCGGCCTTGGTGGCCTCCTAATACAGAATACCGACGGACTGGACAAAGTAATCGCAAATGCTAGCCGTTCCTTGTCAAAAGCCGAGGCTAACTATTCGACAACAGAGGAGTGGCTTGTCATCTGATGTGCTACGTCGAAATTCCATCCCTACCTGTACGGACGACCGGTAAAGGTTGTCAACAATCACCGCGCACTGTGCTGGCTTGTCAGTTTGAAGGACCCCTCCGGCCACCTCGCTGGATGAAGCCTATGCCTTGAGCAGTTTGATCACACCGTCGTTTTCTAAGTTCGGCCAACTGCCTTTCACGAGCACCTGTAGATGCACTGCCACCGGACTAGGATGAGGACGCCGTTGTGCGACCCATCTCCTCTAGTTCTTCAGCACAGCCGCGAACGCTCGGACCTCGACCTAAAATGCCTCATCGAGAATTTGGAAGGCAAACCTTTTTCACCCCTTCTGCTCATTGAAGTGATCATTGCTCTTCGTTTTGTATACAGATTGATGTTCTCGTGAAGAAGAACTTCGCAGCGAACATCACAACCTACCTCATGTTGTACCTGCAATCTTCCTTTCTCGTTGTGCCTAATGGCAAACATCACGAATAAAAAAAGTTTCCGAAAAGAAATTCTACAGGCTTCATACGACGTACCAACAGCTGGACATGTCGGGTTTTCTCGCAGCCCCCACCACATTGAAGACAAGTACTACTGGCCCCGACTGTCTGCCGTTCTCACAGATTACGGAAAACCTGCCGAGATCGTAAGCGACGAAAGACGCTTGTCACCCGACCAGCAGGATTTCTGAACCCTACTCGACCGCCCTCAAGGCCCTTTCAGCAGATCGGCATAGATTTGCTGGCCGTTTCCCGAAGTCAAGATCTGGAAATAAGTAGATCGTCATAGCGGCCGAGTACTCCGGGGCAAAAGCCTTACCGAACTGAACAGCAGCAGAAGTCACTAAATTCTTCGTAGAGTGCGTTCTTCTGCGACACTGCGCCTCCGATACGCTCATCACGTACAGAGGAACAGCATTCATGGCGAATATAACGCAACCCATCCTGCGTTGCAGCCAAACCAGCCAATGTAGGACAACTGCATACCATCCGCAAACCAACGGACTTACCGAGCGCCTGAACAAAACCATCGCCGATATGCTCGCCATATATGTCGATATCGAACACAAGACCTGGGACGTCATCCTGCCTTACGTCGTCTTCGCTTACAACACCGCAGTGCAGTAGGCCACCCATATGACGCTTTTAAGGCTCGTCCTTGGAAGTGAGGCCGCGACAACGCTAGACGCCTTGCTGCCCAACGTTACCGAATAAGAGAACGGTGATGTGGCCGCCTACCTGCAGGGTGCAGGAGAAGCCCGGAGGCTTGGCCGATTACAGATCAAAGACCAGCAGCGGACCGACGGCCGAGGCTAACACGCACGAAGAGGAAACGAGGAATACAACTTAGTTGACCGAATCTGGGTGTGGACGCGGATTGAGTGAAAAACTCTTTCGCAGCTATTTCGGCTAATAAAAGGTACTTCGTCGGCTAGGTAAACTCGGCTCTGAGGTCGTCTCTGAGGTAATGACTGGATCCAAGCGACGTCGAGTACGACCAGAAGTTGTCCATCGTCCGTCTAAAGACATATTACTCGCTTAAGAACGCCGGCTTTCCACTTTCAGTGTTTTCTGTGCAAACTCCGTTTCATTTGTTTCTAGTCACCTTATTTGTTTTAATGCACCGGGTCTTTGCTTCTTTGAGACGGGAGTAATGCCGCGAATCTTCGTACAGTTTGTTCGTTCATTCTTCGAAGGTGCCGACAAGCGTCTTTATTGCTTGTTTAGATGCAAGACGCGACCATGTTTATCTCGATTGATTGCATCCAAGCGGAGCCGTTTCTAGATTGTTGCGCTCTGTTATAGTAACCTTGCACACAGTATCTCGAGATTTTGCTGCTAGCTTTAAATTTGACACGGTCGAGAGCGGCAGGCATTCTGTTCGACGACCGCCGAGCACGCTTGTTGCTACGCCGCCGCCCAGTCATTCAGTTCTTGGCTTGCGCAAGTCGTCCAAAATAAAGAGCTTTGTATAAAAGCCATTTTCGCTGTCTTCTTGGTCTTGAAACTGTGGTCACCACTACGTGAAAATATTGATTCTCATAGCAAAATCTTAAATTTTATGACAAAATTACATTCATAAACGGTATCCCAAGCACGATATATTTTGTGGTTTTGACATTGCTTGTCGAAGTAAATGCTCGCATATGCATAAAAAATTGAGCTATGGTCATTCGAAAGACCTCAGTGCTCTCCCAGGAAAGGTGCACATCCGATATTCACAATGAAGAACGTCAGTAAAATCATCATCATCATCATCATCAGCCTTACTACACCCACTGCAGGGCAAAGGCCTCTGCCATGTCTCTCCAATTAACCCTATCCTTTGCCAGCTGCATCCACCCTTTGCCTGCAAACTTCTTAATCTCATCCGCCCACCTAACCTTCTGCCGCCCCCTGCCACGCTTACTTTCTCTTGGAATCCACTCCGTTACCCTTAAGGACCAGCGGCTATCTTGCCTTCGCATTACATGCCCTGCCCAAGCCCATTTCTTTCTCTTGATTTCGACTAGGATGTCATTAACCCGTGTTTGTTCCCTCACCCACTCTGCCCGCTTCCGATCTCTTAACGTTACACCTATCATTTTTATTTCCATGGCTCGCTGCGTTGTCCTTAACTTAGGCTCAACTCTTTTCGTTAGCCTCCACGTTTCTGCACCGTAGGTGAGTACCGGTAAGATTATGCTGTTGTACACTTTCTTCTTGAGAGAAATTGGTAAACTGCCACTCATGATCTGCGAGAATTTGCCATATGCGCTCCACCCCATTCTTATCCTTCTAGTTATCTCCCTCTCATGATTCGGATCAGCTGTCACTACCTGCATTAAGTAGACGTATTCCGTCACAATTTCTAGGCTCTCGCTACTAATTGTGAACTGTTGTTCCCTTGCTAGGCTGTTGGACATCACCTTGGTTTTTCTGCATGTTAATTTTTAGACCCATCGATCTGCTCTGCCTGTCTAACTCATTGATCACGATTTGCAGTTCACCTCCTGAGCGACTCAGCAAGGCAATGTCATCAGCAAATCGCAGATTATTTAGGTATTCTTCATTTATTCTTATTCCCAACTGTTCCCAATTCAGGCCTCGAAATACCTCCTGCAAACATGCAGTGAACAGCATTGGCGAGATCGTGTCTCCTTGCCTGACGCCCTTTCTTATTGGAATTTTATTGCTGACTTTATGGAGGACTATAGTAGCTGTGCAGTTGCTATATATATCTTCCAGTATTTTGACATAACGCTCTTCTACCCCCTTATTACGCAATGCCTGTATGACTGCTGAGGATTCCTCTGAGTCGAATGCTTTCTCGTAATCAATGAAAGCTATATATAAAGGTTGGTTATATTCTGCACATTTCTCTATCACCTGATTGATAGTGTGAATATGATCTATTGTGGAATATCCTTTACGAAAGCCTGCCTGATCATTTGGTTGATTAATGTCTAACGTTGTCCTGAATCTATTAGCGATTACCTTAGTAAATACTTTGTAGGCAACGGATAGTAAGCTGATCGGCCTGTAATTTTTCAAGTCCTTGGCGTCTCCCTTCTTATGAATTAAGATACTCTTTGCATTCTTCCAAGCTTCTGGTACAGTCAAGGTCATAAGGCATTGCGTATACAGGGTGGCTAGTTTTTCTAGCACGATGTCCCCTCCATCCTTCAACAGATCTTCTGTTACCTGATCCTCCCCAGCTGCTTTTCCCCTTTTCATTGCTTCTAAGGCTTTCTTTACTTCATCTTTCGTTACTGGCGGGATGACGCATTGCTGTGGACTGCTGTCTTTCTCATTAACACTCTGATTACATTGGCTACTGTACAGGTCTGTGTAGAACTCTTCGGCTACGTTAACTACCTTATCCATATTGCTAATGACATTGCCCTGCTTGTCTCTTAATGCATACATCTGGTTTTTACCTATTCCTAGTTTCCTCTTCACTGTTTTTAGGCTACCTCCGTTCTTTATAGCATGATCGATTTTCTCCATATAAACTTCCTTATGTCGGCTACCTTGCGCTTATTTATTAACTTTGATTGCTCCGTTAGTTCTATTCTATCGGTAGGGTTAGATGACCTCATGTTTTGGCGCTTCTTAATCAGATCTTTCGTCACCTGAGATAGCTTCCCGGTATCCTTTCGAACTGCCCTACCGCCTACTTCTACTGCGCACTCCGTAATTATTGATGTCAGATTATCGTGCATTGAATGAACATCAAGATTATCTTCCTCAGTTAAAGCCGAATATCTGTTTTGCAGCGCTATCCTAAACTCCTGTGCTTTCCCTCTTACGGCTAACTCGTTAATGGTCTTCTTCACTAGCTTCTTCCGTTCCCTCTTCAAGTCTAAGCTAATTCTAGACCTTACCATTCTGTGGTCGCTACAACGCACCTTTTCGAGGACGGCCACATCCTGAATGATGCCAGGTTTAGCGCATAGTATGAAGTCGATTACATTTTTAATCTCACTATTGGGGCTCTTCCAAGTCCACTTCCTGTTTTCTCGTTTGCGGAAGAAGGTGTTCATGATCTGTAAATTATTTCTATCCGCGAATTCGACTAATAACTCTCCCCTGCTATTTCTAGAGCCTATCCCATAGTCACCTACCGCGTGGTCGTCAGCCTGCTTCTTGCCCACCTTCGCATTGAAGTCGCCCATCAGTACAGTGTACTGCGATTTTACTTTATTCATTGCCGATTCTACGTCCACATAGAAACTTTCAGCGGTCTGGTCATCATGGCTGGATGTGTGTGCGTAGGCCTGCACCACTTTTAGCTTGTACCTCCTATTCAGCCTAATTACTATAGCTGCTACCCTCTCGTTAATACTGTAGAACTCCTCTACGTTGTCAGCTATATCCTTATTAATGAGGAATCCCACACCTAGTTCTCGTCTATCCTCTAACCCGCGATAGCACAGTGTGTGTCCGTCCTTCAGTACTGTATACGCCTCACCTGTCCTCCTAACTGCGCTAAACCCTATCACATCCCATTTAATTCCCGCTACTTCCTCAAACAGCACTGCTAGGCCAGCCTCACTAGCTAAAGTTCTAGCGTTAAACGTTGCCAGGTTCAGATGCCAATGGCGGCCTGTCCGGAGCCAGAGATTCTTAGCACCCTCCGCTGCGTCACAGGTCTCACCGCCGCCGTGGTCAGTTGCTCTGCAGCCGCTGGGGACTGAGGGCCGAGGGTTAATTGGTTTGATCATAGAAGGTTGTGGCCAAGTACTACACCAGGGTGGCCAAATCCCGCTCTGGTGAGGGAGTGCGTTGTCGGTTCTGGTCACCGAGATCAGGCCGCACTCCAGGCCTGGTTATGCAATTCCATCTACACGCGGATTTTTTTTAAACCCGGTGGAGAATTGCGCGGCACCAGGATTTGAACCCTGGTCCTCTTGCACTCGAGGCGGATGTTCTACCTCTACGCCATCGCTGCATTATTTCACGTGCAGCTAGGCAGGCGTTCAACGCAGCGGAATGAAAACAATATCTGCAATAAGAGAGCAATTACTCATTAGCACCCACTCAAGCGCAGACAACCAGCTAAAATTAAATTAGCTATGAAGCTCTCACAGAAGCTTCGCTGTCCAATCTATCATTCTATCTGGCTGACCATTGTCGCGATTGTAAATATTGCATGTCCTTTTTCGAATAAACAGGCATTTGAACAAAACTCAGGGGTCAACATGAAAAAAAAAACAGGTGTTCGACATGAAATTATCGAGGCTTTTTCATATCAAGTCAAGCAAAATCTTTATAAGTAAGCCGTTATTTTCGCTGACTGCAAAGGCATTGATAAGTTTAGACAGCACGCGGAAGAATCTTCTTTTTAGTTTATCTTCCTTGACAGTGATTGCGGTGCTGCCTTGATATACTACCTTCTGTCTTGTTCCTCTGCATTTCTTTGTAGGCGAACATCTTTCACGGTGCTCATTTTTTGTTTCCTGTCATTCGCCTTTTTATTTTTGTTTCTCTTCATATTATTTTCTTTTTGGTATTTTTCTATGCGGTGAGTTTGTGTGTTCCTTGTTCTTAAAGTTAATAATTAATTGCGAAAAACGCTCGCGTCGTGTAACACTTCTCCGCGTTATCTTCGTCCGTCGCGCTAGTTTCATAATGAATTGCATTCAGCTCGGGAACCTTTCCATTTTGCTGTATTATTGAGGTTATTATTCTAATAAGCGAGAAAGGTAGTGTCGAAAGTTTTGCCCCACTGTGGACAAAGTGTCCTGTTCTCTCGCTCCGTTGACGCATATGAGGGCTACATAGTGTCCCCTAAGCTTTCGCTTCTTAAAGGCATTCACACCGCAAGCATCATCAAGCGAGAAGAGTGGCAAAGAGCAAGATGGTGAACAAGCGGTGTTCAATGTAAGAGAGAGTGCTTTTCGTGGACTCTGCGGGTCCTTTAGAGGTGATAACGACCATCTCAGTGATGTACCAATTGCATGTAGAAGACGGCTTTCAGTTTGTAACGGGGAAATGAGGGAAGTGGCGATAGCCCTATTCGCGACACACAGCGCATCGGAATACATTATCAAAGATTCCCAAGTGGCTTATAGAAATTACATGCGTGGTACAATCATGCCGCTTGCCAGCAAAATTCAGTCAATCTTGAATTCGATTTGTACGGACAAGGCGACATTGGCGCCAGGTCACCTTAGTTTTGAGGGAGATGAGCGTGCACGCGCTTCGGCCCGAGCTTTTCTTACCAGGAAACCTTCTACATAATCCCTTGCAGACTCCTGGTGCGTGCTAGAAGTCTCAATAAATCAAAAAAGGTCACCTCCAGAGGCTGAAAAATATGCATTTAATACTCCACCTCAGCTTCACATCATCAGCCTCGAGTCTTTTTCATTGCATTAGAAATGTTGCGGGCAGGACGAAGACTTATACCATATGATGTGGGCTTGTCAGGAAATAACCGCCTTGATACAATAAGCCAGCCAATGTGGGAGAGCTGAGAGGAGGCTGCGTCGAGCCCGGACCTCGAGGAGCACCGAGGTGTCGTCGAAAGAGCACGGGCAGCGACTTCTGCCAAAAATGTCCCACACTAGGGACGCGATCAGTCTTTCCGTAACCTAAGTCTTGCTTAGTTTTCAACAAATGTTTTCACCATCATCATCTGACTCTAGAACCACTCAGCGCTCTTAAAATCGCTCTCTTTAGATTTAAGCCTTCGACAAAGTACATCGCTTGATTTCTATTGCCATGGCGAGCTGTTTATTTGAGAGATTTCGCCGTCCACGTCACGTGTTATTTCTATTTCACCATTCTATTTCTATTTCTCCATTCCATTTCTATTTCTAGCACCAGCTATTTCTTGTTTACTGTTCACGTCCCCAGAGTTCCCATACCCGTTGATTGGGCGGGGCACGCAGGCAGTCAGTAACACCAAAATTTAAAAATGTTTGGTCTGTTGAATGGTGCGCAGCGCCGTTAAACTTAGACAGTGTCATTAGACAGTGTCATTACCTCTCTTACAAAGAAAATATTGATTCAGCTCAGATGTAGAGGAAGCTGAAGTGCAGAAGTGGAAGAAACAAGTTCTTCTCCGTCTTGCTGGCGGCCGCTCGGCAGCCTCGAGTAGTTTACTGTGCCCGATTGTGCGGTGCATAATATTTGAGACAAATCTGGTGGAGGTGCTGGGTGCGCTTCCAGAGCCGGGTAGGCTACCGACCAGCACAGAACAAAATAAGCAGCGGAGTCTCCCCGAAATCTCTCCCAACCGCTACGCGCACCTTCTTTTGGCTTCCCGCCATGTTCCACTCTAAACGACTATTCTCCCTCCTTTTTTTCAACCGGTAGCCGTCATTACAAAGACGAATAAACGCGAACAAAACAAAGAAAAGAGAAGGACTGCCAAATATTAGCCACTTTAACTTCGCCCAAGTCAGAAACACGTAGTCAATCCACCGAATTGCACGCCAAGCTCTCTGCGCTGTTTGAAGCATGTGAAGCCGGTTCTTTTTTGTTTCGGTCGTACAAGAAATTCCCCTCAGCAGCTTCCGCTCGAAAATGCTCGCGCTGTGCGCGCTTCCCTCTGCCTCTAAGGTACCGTTCTGACGAGCACAACTCGGCCCTGCTGTGGCCTTGAGTTGGTGACAACCGTGCCAACGCCCGTGCGCGCATTGTCGACTCATCTTGTAAAGTGAAGTGCGCCATCGGTCCCTATGAGTCCTAATATCTTTACCTTACGTTTTTCACATTGGGCTACGCTCGTGACACATGCACTCCTGCGCACAAACTTCTGGCCACCTTTCGCATTCCCGAAGGCTGTGATCGCAAAATACAGGACTCTGGCAGCTTTGGGTGCAAGACCCCATCCAAATTGCTGATCCTTTACGCTGACCCGGTGTGACCCACATTGTTTCTGTTTTCGAGAGGCTCTATCCGACACACGAGAGACTAAATTTTTGCTAATACAAAGCGAAGTTGTCATTTTTTTTTGCTTCAATATACTTCGCCTAGAGTGATTGCCAAACATCTCTGTCTCTAGGCCAGAACAATAGTTCATTACTCTATGTATCACCTAATAAGTATTTAGTTGAAAGTATTTTATTTTTAGTGATTTATATCTTCTTCCAGAAGAGCGCAAATGAGGGCTGGTTGGTGCAGTTCTGAAGAACTAGACAAAACAGCAAACTGTGGAGGACATTGTCTTCAATGCATGTCAGAAACTGCACTATTAAAATTCAATTTTGAGAACACATTCGAGGAGGGCCGGCTGTATTAGTGCAGAACTTTATCGCTTTCCAGGTGGTCGGCCCAAGCATGGCTGCGTGATTTTCAAGGGTGTGTACCACTCTAACAGCCGAGGTTTGAATGAAGTAAGTCTTTCCTAAAGCTTGGAAAACCTTTCGTCTTGATGCCGATAGACACGTGCTGTTTTGTAGAAAATTCAAAACCCATATAAACTTTTTGTTTTGCCTCCTTCAAGCAGTGATACAATTTTCGGTGAGCTGTGAAAGAAGCCTGCCACTTCATTTAATTAGATTTTTGTTGCTTGCTCCATGTTCGCTGAATCACGATATGTCAAGTGCACCCGAAGCAGAGAGCATCGTTCAGCATAGGCAGCTGTCTGGTATGTACCACTTGAACTGATGCGCGAACGAAACATAAGACTTATCTTGAGGCGCAACCTGTTCGCAAGAGAGGACACTACTCAGTCTTTTCATCTTCCGCAGGGCCACTTGCAGAGCCCCAGCACGAACGGATTATAAGGACGGCACCTTTATAAAGGTATCTCCTCAGCACTGGCAAAGCCCAAAGAGGATGCTCGCGTAAGCGAAGGTGTAGATGGCGTGAGAATATGTAAGCATTCTTCATATGGGACGCTTTTAATTTTCTATTTTTCCCCCGCTGACTTCCTTACATTAAAAAACCATTGCTTTCTGCAACAAAAGGATCCGATCCTGCGTGAATGTATGCCGCCTTTACGTGGCCTAAAAAATACGAGGCGCTGAACCGGAATAGAACTTTCTGTAGCGTTTCGTACTGTCTTTGTATTGTCCATTTTACTGTTCTAGATGTTTTGCTGCATAACCCTGCTGAACTGAAATTCAAGGAAAGCTCCTCCTGTTGTTCTCTCATATCCGCCTTCATTTTCAGTTCTCTTTAAATGACGACACGTTGGACAAAGAACAAGTTAATTTGGCAGTTAGGCTTTCCGGTGAACGATGACTTAGTTTTTATCTAATTAATTTTAGCTTTTACAAATAAGCTTAAAGGTTGAATTAAGCGGGAAGATTTTCTGTACGGCAGCATTGATTTCGTTGCAAGGAATCGGTCTTACGCCAAAGTCCTATTGACTCCAACGTAGGTATGAAAATAAAAACTTTGAAGAAACGGGCATTCAGGTCTACACAAGGCGTTCTTTCTTGGAATAAGTCCTTCCATCATAAGGGCATAACACAACGCGTGGTCTGACGACGCCTGATTTCGAGGACTGTGCATTCACGCGTCACACGACACCACCTGTAACAATCTAAGTGTAGCCCCATATGTTTCTGTCAGTACTTGTCGTTGTGCCGCTCATTAGCTTGCAGCTCAAAAAGCTGAACTGACTTCAGTTTGACACTTCGTGGTTAATATGCGTGGAATTACCTACCGATTTTTTGAAAATAGTTTCCCACAGCCTTTTTCCACGCCCAGCAAAATTTTTGAACGGAAACAGCTGCCCCTGCCGACCAGGGCTGTCCCGGGCATCTTCATTATGTTTTGGTCGCACTAAAACCTGAGTTAGAAAAGGCAATGAATGTAGTGCTGGAAGCAGACTGACTCTGAGTGTCGTTACTGTCGGGGGGAAATCCGACTGTGCGGCCTGCTCGTGGCCCCCCCTGCCACCGGATACGGGCCGGCGTAGTTTCGGCTACTAGGCTTTGTTCCGGTGCAACGCCAGCGGTGGGGATTGGCTGGCCGGGGCCCGTCCTCTGGGGATGCAAAACCCCATGGGAGTGGCAGCGACTCCCTCCCAAGCGACAGAGTGGGCCAGTCGCGCACGTGAGGTCCGATGCCTGTGCGGAGGCAGGCCTGGTTTCATAATCAGGTTGGGCTCACGGAATTGGGCTCAAAAAGTGCTCGAAAATCAAAAGGCCTCTGCACGCGGGGGCGTGCGTGGCTACCGGCTGGCGCGTCGGTTTCTGGCCACGGAGAGGCCAGGTCCGCGCGGGGGTTTCCGGCAGAAGGGCTCCTTGGGAGCGATGTCCTCGGGGAAGCAGCCAGGGATGGATGACCGCGGGGCCGTGAGGCTAGAGCGCGGGACGCCGAGGTAAGGGGGACCTTAGTACGACCGATGCGAAAACCGTCGATGTTGTGGAGTAGCGGTGGAGTAGGCCCGGGTTATCTTACCCTTGGCCAGGTTTTTGGTTTGTGGTCCGGTCAGCCCGGCCCTGAACACTCCCTCCTCAGTAGGTGTGGAGCAAGCCAGGGGAGGAAATAAGTGCAAGGTTGGTTGGTTGGAAGCACAGGTGGGTCCCCGGGAGTCTAATTCCATTGGCTGGATCCACCACACATACTTCCGGAGTCTGAAAAACCGCGAAAACCACTTGACGGTTAGTAGCTGGGCAGCGATTCGATTCGCAAGTCCGAACCGGACCCCTGAAAGTCGTGGAGGAGCCCGAGGCAGCTGCCCCGGGTTAGGATTTGCTGTCTCCGAGTCGGAGCTATTGCGTCGTTGGGTGGTCGGGCATCCTGTGAGTGGAGCCGCACCATTGGACAACATCGACGCCCTCCCTGTCCTGGCCAGACAGGAGTCGAGCGATGATAAAATGAGGGTCAGTATCTCGCTGCCCCCATTCCCATCCCATTACCCATAACCCTTCCCTCAGTCCTATTCCCACAACCTATGTCCCACCCCCTCCGCTACGTCCCAGGGGAGATCAGGGGAGTCTCCCCGGGCCCGCTCCCCCGGCTGTGGGTCGCTTAGTAGCATTACCCCATTTTTTTTATTTTCCCACCTACGGGTGGCAAAAGTACAACATTGCCTTCGGGCCTTTTCATTTATATTACGATTGGGTTAAGCCTGTTATACTTAGTGGCACAGGCTGGAGCTTATTGGTTTACGTTTTTTTTATGGCAGCTCCACCATACCTTTTGTCGTTACTGTCAGGTTTTTCTTGGGACACGTCTGTCAAGCTGACATCACTGCGGCTCTTGCTGCGAGATGTTCCCTCGAAGAGCACCGGTTATGCCAACTGCAGTTCCGGCGAAGGTTACAGAGCAGAAGTGTCTGGCTTTGAATTAACAGCCTTATTTATAACCGTATTTTTTATTGATTTGAGAAATTAGGGTGAGAAGTGGGGGACATTTTAGCTGAGTGGGCTCTCGTTGGAGTAGTCTGCGCGATGAAATTATTTTCTTTGTTATTGCTATTGTTATTATGAAGTAGACGGCTACAATCAAGTGGGACGAAGGAACTCAAGGACTCTCAATTCGGCAGACGTTATGTAATTAAAATCAACGGCAAACCCGTGGCTGCCTCTTTCACGATTGATTGATCCCAGGCCGCGTTTTCGACCATCAGTGCGTCATAATATAGGAGCGGCTGCGCGTAGCGCATTATTTCTGCGAGGTACTACAACCATCGCGCGCATTCACCCCAAGAAATATTCGAGCAAAATTCAGAACGCAGTTTCATATATTCAGAAATAATACATACAACAATGCACAACAGACTTCTGACAGCCAGTACTAATTTTGTTTTGTGCTTCATTCTTTGGGTTCAGCCATTAGCAATTCAAAATGTGTGATAGGTGAGGTGCGTTCACTTCGCTTTCCCAACCGTGTGCAGTGAAAAGAAGCAGAAATGAACGCTATTTTGCCATATTTTGTAGGAGTGCTTAAGTGGATCCTATAACAGTAAAACAAATTGTGTCGCTCAAATTTTCGGCCCAATTAGGAGGGCGGCCGTCGATCAGTTATTTGAGAATAGGTAAAACAGGCACCATTCCGTCTTCATCCAACATGAGTGTTATCTCTCATGTAGAGAGGTGATGGAAAGAAACGCGAACAGAGCGGAGCCTAGATGCTTCACTGTTCCCATGTCTTTTATCATGCTTCTACTTCGGTGGTAGAAAAAAGACGCTAGAGTCTTCCGTGTTGCCGTCTAGCTAGACTCCAACGTCTTTTTCCTACCACCCAGGTAAATGCGTGGTGAAAATAAATCCGAACAGCGGAGCGCGTAGGCGCTGCGTTGTCCACGTTTCTTTCTATCACGATAGTACACAAATGATTTGAAAGCATGTACGAAAGATTTTTTTTCTTTTTTGCTTGCTTCCTTCATTGGGCTCACAGCCCAAACTAGCCACATGTAATGATTGAAAATCCACAAATTCAATCCGCCTTTTAATATTTATGTGCAATAAATACACTTAGAACCAAAGTTACTGCTAATCTCATTCATCTTGAGAGCGCTGTTTCCTAAAATGTTTACACATCGCGCATATTTAAACAAAACTGCTCAAATCATCAATAAATTTTAATGGTGATTTATTTGAAGCTTTATTTCCTTATAGAAAGTAAATTTCTCGGTCTTTAGGAAATTATATCTCATGCCCAGATCGGCCGCCCCTTACAGATACAAGGGTTTCAGTGCTCCCTTCACTGTATCTTCATCATCATGCGAAATATTTGTGTGCAAGTACCTTCAGCTTTTTTTAAAACATGCGTTTGGTCTACGCCGGTCGTATCTAGTACTGTAGCAGAATGAGTACTCTAATCGACGCGAAATGAAACTACGGAGAACATATCTACAGTAGTTATATTAGATGCATTGTATAATTTATCTTGTGAGGTTTGAGGTGCCGAAGCGGCACATGGCTATAAGAGGCGCCATAGTCAAGTGATCATTTATAATTTAGCCACCTGAGATTTATTACCGGGTGCTAATATCGCAAACAACGAAGGTTGGATGTGTATTTCGCCTCCTTCGCAGTACAGCCAGCGCGGTGGTGGAGAACCCGCCACCTTAGGCCGTACTGGTAACGTTGTCCAGTTAAAATGGGTTCTCACGATGGTTAGTACATTCACTATTATGGCCCTGCATTCATTTTACTCCTCGCTTGGCGATACACCGCTGATGCAGAAAAGAACACTGAAATTCTGCCCAGAGAGTAGTTTACTACTTCAAAAAACTCGCCTCTAACAAGCTTTACCTGGTTGCACTGGAATTCACATGAACGAAAACGCTCTCCGCGTTGCCATGTGGCATATAGGTTGGGGACCATGCCTCTGCAAGGCCACTGTGCCCTCGTGGTTACCTCTGATCGGCACAGCTGAGACCGAGCAGTTGCGGATGATTGCGATATATTGGCAAGAGTGTAGCCTGCCCGTCTTCGAATATCTGGTCTTTTTTCAAGTCTGTGTATGCAGGATCTCCTTTTCGGCTCCTTTGTTTGTCTTCTCCTTTCTTGTTGTCTGTCTTCAGGGGTGAGTATGTGCGGCTGTTTTGTTGCCTCGTGCGTGACAGACGTCCAGAATGATTCTGTTTTGTATACGCGAAAGGAATTGAAAAAAGGAGGATCCCAAGTGCCAGTTTTCTCGCAAGGTTTTTGCCAATCCCATGCCGTATCAGAAATTTTATATTATTTCTTTACCTTCAATAATATTGCCTGCGAAGAACCAGCCAGTGTTACGGCGTGACTGAGAGCCTATCAAAAAGAATTAGCTTCATTCTGAGGCATTTTTCCTCATCCGTTTTCTGCGTCGCGTTTGCCATTGCAAGGAAGCAGAGGCACCGGCGGGCGATGGTGATTCTGAAAGCCAAGGAAAGAGGCAGATTGATTTGAAAATGCCGCATAGATGAATTATTCTTTCATGAAGCTTCTGATGCTGTTCTCCAAACGGTGTTGATTATGGGGTAGATAAGAAACCATTTGGCGCGTTACAAAAATGGAATAAACAGCCGTTTACTGTGAAAAGAACTGAGATTGGATAACTCAGAAATGACCGTCCCAATCAATGCAGGTGCTATTATTACAAGAAAAAGTTAAATAAAAGCATTGCAGTCTGTATTAGCAGCGAAAAACAAATACCAGGTTTGAGTAATAATTATTTCAAGCATTAGCGAGTGTTGTTTGTAAGAATCAACCATAAATCTGCTCTCCTGCCTTTGCGGTACAGCGTTCTGGTTGAGTATGTGGCCGCCTTTTCACGCCGCAAGCTTTAAGAGGGCAAAATCAACTTCCCTCCAGAATGAGGCGCATTTGAAGCATCCCAGATTATAGATTTCCTCGAGCACTCTGCAATGACACGCCTAATGGCGTAGCCCTGTGGTTTTGGTGCGGGAGCATGCACACATTTAAATTATCGTTACCGTTAACGTTACCTTTATTCAGCGGCTGTTAACTGAAATCTGCCTAGGATGGTGCCAGTGGTTTCACTTGCCGAAGCTGCTAGTTCACTCCGAAGGCCATTGTTGAAGAGAGCTACGGAAAAAATTTGAACACCTGGGGATCTTTAACATATGCGAACGCCGCACGGCACATAGTTGCTGCTGTATTTTTCCTCTATTGAAAATTGGCTTCGGCCTCGAGATGTCTACCCCTGGCTGCAGCTTACGGCGCAATATCTGAACGCCACAAGCCACTCACCCCCCGTGGCGGGGCTGAGCCTTTCTGGTTTTGCATCATCGGTGATGTTCCGAAGGAAATGGTTATGTCCAAATACATAAAAAATGTCATGTGGGTGCTTGATACAACATGAAAATGAAACGCACTAACGGAGAAAGCCTTTGTTTATCTCCTCTCGCTGTTAAGTTTTGTTCCCGCGTAGAGCGCAGCGTATTTCTAAAGCAGCGTTAACGAGAACAGGGCAGAAGCAAAGAAATATGTAACTAACGTGAAAAAAAATATTTGAAGAGGGGCACGAAGCTGTTAACTGTTGCCAGCACTGGCGTACATCGCGTAACCTGGCCCTGTTTTAGCGATCGGTTCTTTTTCTGTTTGGCTTTCTTGCAATAATTGCAAATTATACAGATCAGCCTGCCCCGTCACATGGCACACTGTTTCTGAGAGTTTCATGAAAACCGAAAACAACACACTTTTAATTAAGATTGACTGCAAGTGTCCGGTCCGGTGCATACGCTGTAGAGAATGCACAGAAGAGAATCAGCAATAGTTGTTACAACAAGAAAACAAGGATTAGATTAATGTTCTTGATGAAGTACATCAATATATTGCCCCTAAATATCAGTGAAGTGCGGATAAAACTGAGGCGCAAGAAGAGTTTCACTAATGTAGAGAAAAAAAACCTCAGGATGTCTGGTCGTGATGCTAGGAGCGCTAAGGAATGTTCCGATTGATAGCAACATAGTCCAATTCGGCTATATATTTTCAATTTATATCGCATGGTATTGGCGTTTACGAACATTTCACATGACGCGAGATTCAATAACCCATCAACTGAGGACAGAGAGGCGGCGCTGTCCAGTTGACACCCGCAATACTAACTGTTGCTGGTGAGCAGGGCAAGAGCGGCGTCAAAAGCCCATCGCCTCCTGGAATGAGGACCCACCCAACTACCCTCGATTTATTCTGTGCATTAATATTTATTAGTGCGCAAGCAATAATCCGGTGTGTACCTAACCAGAGCAAAATCTTGAGCTGTTTGTTCGAAGCCGGCATAGCGCGAGCGCTCCCTCCCGTGGCACCGCCCGTTCATCGTCGTATTCTGCGTAGCACAAATTCGTGCTTTCGCAGTGATAGATTTGTAGTAAAAGTTTTCTGCATTTCTTCTCCTTCAATCCTAGCCCCCCATCTGGTTACCACCAATTGTGCCTGCACACGTTGCAACATACTGAGAACAGATGGGACAGGCAGCCAGTCTTGATCCGGTCGTCTGGTCTCCCGTAGAGCGGAATACATTATAAAAGTGTTCATGTTTTAATGCGAAAGCACTATGTGGCTGATCGGCAAAGAAACCCGGCGTCGGCGTTGACCAGCAGAACTGGTCCCAAAAATCCCAGATTACGTCACCGCGGTATCGAAGAAAAATAAAACTTCTTCCGAAGCAGCGGGGAATTGCACCTAGGACTTTCATATTGCGTGCCGAGCACGCAACCCAAACCACGTCACTTTTTGACGAACAAATGTAATACTAATATATGCTTTGCCTTACTGCTTTAAGCTGATGAGTAGGTGCTTCATTATAAGGGAAGAGAAGAATTTCAAGCTAAATAACGAGTAAAAATATAAAGAGAAAAGGAAATAAAAACAGTGCTTTCGCTTCCAAAGCACGTCTTAAGTTCCCGCCGTGATTTTTCTTCCCAGTGTATAATGACGCATGAATAATGGTTCCGGGTAGCTTTATTGTAATAGCCATCTAGAACAAAATCAACGAGCATATGAGCCCGAGCCATGAACACGGGCCCGGGAGTCATGTTTCTGGAAACGAATGAGGGCCGTGCCTGTAACTCAGTCTCCTCGAAATCAGGAACAGAGAAAATAGAACGGCCATTCAGCTCTTTCACCATACCGTATTAGTGGGCTAAGCTCTGATTTCTCCTTCTTCTCTTAATATGCGCGATTAGATCTTCATCCATGTTCCTTTTTGGTCTCCATCGTAAAAAAAAAGAAACACGCGACAGGAAAGAAACGCAAAGGCACCTCATTCTATACGTGCAGAGCGCGCGGCCGCACACGAGATTTGAATGGTTCCGCAGGGGCGTTGGCTGCGTCTCCATTCGCCGTCGCGCGGAGATGGCGCATGCTCGAAGAATCATTACGCATGGAGATCACGGCACCTTCGGTTTCGGCATTCCGCCCACCGCTCCCGATCATCCAGCGGGCTCATCATTTTCATTTGCTTCGCGAACTTGGGCCTGCGGTGCCATAAGGGAAGCGTACCGAAAGTGATGGATGTCTCCTTTCCTTCCCCACTTCTTCGTGTTGTCTAGCTCGGCGCGGGGAGATGGAGCACCTGCAAGGAGGAGAAAAACGAGGACCTACCTTTTTACCGTGCGCCAGCTCTGCTGGAAACGTGATTCCACCCGCATTCGCGGTTCGAAATGTTTCAAGCAGGAGAGGGAAAACATGTGTATTTTAATAAGGTTATATAAAGCATGATTATTGGCTGTTAGCTTCAACGTAATCTGGTACAGCCCTCATACAATGACATCTCTACGACATATGGGCTTCGTCAAAGTGTTTAGAGCACTGAAGCGGTTTTCCCCTGAGCATCCACAAGTGCTTTTTGTAGGCATGCAAGTAGTGAACAATGCCTGACCGAGAGGTGAGTATTATCACCGAATATTAAGAAAAACTATACACTCAGCGTATCAACGCCTGCAGCGCTCGCTCTTATCACAGCAGAATTTGGGTAATATAAATCCGATAATCTAAAGCTACGCTGACACGAACTACTTCTGCTGGCTATTGAAAATCGGAGCTATGCACGAGGTACTCTATATTCCCGTGGTAATTTTTGTAGCGAGAGCTACACTGGGCTACCAGCCGAGCGTTTCGCGGTACGTGGGAGAGGACAGCTGTGCGCATGCGCCGTTACCATGGCAACCGGAGAGCGGCAAGGTGCAGCGTGCGCTTCGCCATCGCCGCGGCCGCGCGCCCGCTGCACCGTGAGAGCCAAGCGTGGCGTCACGCGGATGAGCAGCTGTGCGCATGCGCCGATACCATGGTGACCAGAGAGACCGCACAGCTGCGCCGCGTTCTTCGTCGCCGCCTCGCCGCACGCCGCTCTATCACCCGAACCGCGCGTCGCATGCGCAGCATTGCGTATAGAAGACGGAGATGTAATAGGCGTCTGTATCACAACGTTTGACATGCATGCAGAGAAGGAGAGTCCAGCCACTGCTAAACGGCGGTATAGACAAAAGAAGATTAACTGTTCCGATCCTGAGGTTGTTGCTTGGAAGTTGGCTACTCAACAGAGATAATGAGCGTCAGAAGGCGAAGAGAGCAGCGGAGACGCCCGAACAGAGAGAGGAACGCCTTGGCAAACTGAGACGCCAGACTGCCGAGCGCAATAGACGGCGCATAGCCGCCGAGATGGAGCCTATGAAAGGCGTCACTCAACGGGAACCGACAGAAGTGGACATGAAGTCCCGTCGTGTGACTGATCATACCATTCGAGTTCCCGAAAACCAAGCTCAGCCAGTGAAACGAACCTCTCGTTACGCATATCTAGGCATAGCCGAGCTAAGCAACTGCCATATTTTTGTTCAGAACTACACTTATCAAAGTGGCAGCCACGAAAACTAAAAACGGGTCCCTATATTTTCTGAGCTTGTGCACTGTAGGGGTAGGGCCTGTTTATAATAGGTAGTTGGTAGTAGGGCCTGTTCTTTGGCCGAGTTGGTTCATTTCAGCAAACGTAAATGCTGCAAAAGTGCGTAAAGGAGTTGATTTCAAGGAAATAAAACTGCTTGAAGTTGTGCTATGCACATGTCATATATGTTGCTTCTTTTTGGCCGTCTTCGTTTGACAGATACGTCCCTTTGCAGGCAAAATTTCGCCGCCCTCTTCCTATGAATGAATTGTTGAGTCATTACCAACAACCACCTCTTTAAATAAAACGCACATTTAAAAACAGGTAAGCAAGCGCTAATACGAGCATGCTGAAGTAATTTAATTGCAACCGTTCCTTTTCGCCTGGGTACACAACACGCCAAAATGTACACCGTTTCAATATTCGAACATGAACGCGCGAGCGTTGACTGCCCGGAGCTGCTGGTGTGGAAAAAGCTGGAGAGGAGAAAGCGTGCGAGGCAAGAGCATGCCCGCGCTTCGTGTTGCTAGAGTAAGCGTCGTCGGCTAGGCTGTTCTCTTAAGTGCGAAGCAACCCCTGCCCATTATAAGCTGTTATGCATCGTAGCCCCAAGAAGAAGCGAGCAATTGTTTTTATTCGCTGCATATAGCATGGGTGATTCTGAAAAGAGCGTACATTTCGGAACCACCCAGCATGCCCAAGAAACTAGTTGCAATTGTTACGACAAACCGATTGAGGAGGACGCTCTATGTTGTCGCGCCTTTAAAAAAATGCAACCGACGCCTAGAGTCGTGATTCGGACGCTACGTGATTTCGCCACTCCACCAGAGCCACAAACACGCAGCAGATAGAACACGAAGCAAACGCTCTTAGAACTCGGCCATAAAACTTCCCAAAGCAGCACAGATAATCGGTCTAATATTGTAAATATATTGGCACAAACTGGTTCTACAAACGAGAGTGGGAAACCATTCACTGCCAACACTGGGCCAGCTGCTCGGGTTACTTCGCTGGGGTTGTTTCGCACGAAACAGAACAGCCAAGAAGACGAAGTCAGCTACAGCCGTATGATGGGCGGGAATTGTTCGCTCCCTCTCCCGAATTCTGATATGCTTCGCCTCGGCACCGCTGCGCCGAGCAGTCGACGCTCGCGAGTTCATTTTAAAAAATTGGAAGGGTGTACACCACTCTATATTTTTAAACAAATGGCTCATTAGGAGCACTTAGAACTCGAACGTCACAACAAGAATGAAACTATAAGCACTACGGTTAGACGACAGTCAGTTATATCTACCACTTATAATTTTTGAAGAACCACCAGTTGAGCTGTACGCGTCATAAAATGGCGATTAGAGATGAAAAGGCTAATAAATGTGCGCGTGAACAAGTACAGCGGTTCTGAAAATGTGCAAAAATAATTGTTTCCTTCTCAGTTTAATAGCTCTTGTAACACTCCTTTAACTTCTTCGCTTCGAGATGAGTGAGAAAAACGGTTTCTCTATAATCTTCAAATTATTTGGAACTGTCCCTGATTTCCTCAAGCGGTCCTTACAGCTTTTTGTCAAGAACTTTGTTAACATTGTGAAATGCTGAATGTTGAAATGTTCACAGTGAGGTGAACTGAACTGAATAGAAATAGAGGTACACAATGAGCCACAGTGCATGCTCCGCAAGCAAAGTACATGCAGTGAAAAATCTGTAGTTTCAGCGACAGCCTAAATTAAGCTAAGGGCGATGCTTGGGAGCTTCTGAAGGGAACCTAAAGTGAGCGGGCACCTGCGAGCTTCACGCGCTGAAGTCAAACAAACGCAGCGAACACAAATCGTGTTATAAAGGTGAATCCGATGTGACTTTTCTTCATTTCTGCCAAGTAACTGTATTCAATGGCTTTGCATGGAAGCGGAACAACGCAGGCAATGTCAGCAGTGGTGACGTGGCCGCGTATGCTGTGTATTTTTAATTCTGCAAAAAAATACTTAAATAAACACGGTCTTATGCCGGACAATCGCTGTTAAACTTGAATTGTTTTTTATTTCAGGCTAAATATAATTTGTTGAGTCTAAGAATCTTTATAATACAGCCTGATGGTTTCCTATGTAAGTAAACGAATGAATGACAATATCATTTAGCTACGAAATTATCGGCCACAAGGAAGATTTTGCGGTGCAATCCTAATTTACAATATTTGCGAAGGTGATTGAAGTCATCTTCATTTAAAGAGCCAAATTTTGTTCCCTGCATCTTCTGCTGTATAGGCCGTGTATCTTCTCCACCTTACTATGGATGCTATTACGCACTGAAATGCGCAGCCCTTCCGTTGAGAGATGCATACAACAGGATGAAATTCATTGTGCATGCTAGCGTTGATTTGAAGAAAATAGCGCCAGAGCATGCAAACCACGAAAAGACAAGGACGAGACACAAAGCGCTATCTCACAACTAATTTTATTGAAACCAGGCAGCGCCTTTATATGGCGACGTTTCACAGAAAAAAGAAGGAGGAGGGCAGGAAAGGTAAAGAAATCTAAGCGACCATCACAGCGAACACACATGAGCAAGCGGTAACCAAAACAAAAACAAAAAAGTTAACAAAGACTATTTAAGGGCGGCATCTAAAAATTCGAACTCGGACGAAAAATTGAAACAGATGGGGTGCTGACACACCTATTGCCATGTTTCCTTATGTAAAAAGCCTCCAGACATTCACGTGACTTCTTATCTGTGGTTTTTCCAAGAATCTTAGTCTGACTCAATCGTGCCTCGCATCCGTCGCAACCCATAATATGCGCTACCAAATGTGCATATTTATCCTTTAAATCTGATAAATTTCGGGCATGTTCCCCCAAGCGCTCGTTGATGCAGCGCTCAGTCTGGCCAACATAGGTCTTCCCACACGTTAAGGGGATAGCATAGACCACTCCTGTGGAACACATGATGAATGGAGAGTCGTGCGTTATCTGGCAACCCCGCTTTCTCGGGCTGCAAATACGGGGGCACAGCTTTTTCAGCTTGTTGGGCGGAAAAAACGACACTCAGCCCATGCCTGTTGGCCACTTTCTTGAAGTTGTGAGCAGTTTTGTGCAAGTAAGGCACCACCAACGGCTTCTGTGACCTGCAACGAACCTCTCCGAAGTTTCTTCGTGTTTCTTGCTTAAGTTTTTCTAGAAGGGTCTCGCAGACAGCAGTCAACACTGAGCAGGGGAACCCAGCCGCCGAAAGCCGGCTCACCTGATTCTTGAAGCTAGCCTGCAACTGATGCGGGCACGACTTTTTCAAAGAAGACTCCAAGCAATGCGACGCTATTGCGCTTTTCACCGTCTATGAGTGCATAGAATCATAAGGCAAAAGATCTTTCTTCGCGCGCGGGTAATAGCCCCAGCAAACATGTCTCTCAAGAAAGGTTAGTTTTAGATCTAAAAATTGTAAGACGTTAGTGTCAGGAAGTTCATGGGTGAACGTGAGTCCAAGTTTATGTTTATTAACAGCATTTAAAGCTTCACCTACTGTAGAGAGGTAGGGGAAGGAAGTCTGCTTTTTTAAAAGCACTAAAAATCGTCCACGTACCTAAAAACCTTTAAACCCCCCCCCCCCCATTAAAAACTATGTCTAAAGACTGGTCAACTTTCGCTAAGAAAATATCGCAAAGGATGGGGGCCACACAGGAACCTATGCACACACCATTGCGCTGCAAAAAAGGCAGGTTGTCAAAACTTATAAAAGTAGAACTAAGATAAAACTGCAATAATGCGATAAAGTTCTCAACCGACAAACCTGAAGAATTTTGGAAGGAAACGTCACCGTTTGCTTCTATGCATTTCTTTACTGTCGCAGAGAGCTGGTCTTGAGGAATCGAATAAACCAAATCTTGTACATCTATAGAAAAACTAAAACCAATATCCTCGGTACTCTTTAAGTATTCAACTACAGCTGTCGAATTTTTTGTGAAGAAGGGATCATCCATCCGTATTAATTTAAGTTGCTTTTGCAAGAAAGTACTGACGTTCTTTTGCCAAGAATCTTCTTCACTCACGATAGTCCAGAAAGGTACATCGGGTTTGTGAGTTTTGGCAGTAGAGAAAGCATTTAGGCTATTACATCGGCAGTTTTTTATATCTTTAGCGAGAGAATCTAAATTTAAATCCTTGCAGAAGTTGCTGAATTTTGTTTTAACTCTGACAGCACTTTTCTTCACCTGTACAAAGTTCTTATTGATTGCCGCGTACGCCTTCTGATCGTACAGATCCTCTGGCAGAACAACAAAACCAGTCTCCTTGTCAGCTTGAACCAGCTTAAGGCGGTTCTGCCCAAAGAAGGTCACTACACCGTTTAACATTTTGTCACCCTGTGCTCTAGCGCAGTCAGAAGCACTGTTTTTTAAGCAGTCAACGCCCTCTAGGAGGCACCGGTCCTGGTGTTCAGCGACGCCTACTTTAAGGGCCATCTTCCTGTTCGCAGCGATCAGCTCGTGCGCCGAAACACCAGGCTCCAAACTGTATTTTGGCCCTTTCTGAAGAAGCCGCTGGACCTTGTCGGGCAAAAAGACATCCCCCAGGACTGTTACGTTACTCTTCTTTTCCGGTGTCGACTTCTTCCCCAGGCACAAAAGTAGCTGGTTCACCATGCCTCTCCAATGGACTTCTGTGAGTTGAGCTGCTGTTCTCCTCAAAGCAGAAAGCTTCCTCGCGGCCAGCCACTCGGGGTGAACAAGGTAGCACTTCATGCGAAGCCAGTCTTGGTACAGACGAACTTGTCGCCAAAGTTCTGAGCGCATTAACTTGCAAATTCTTTTCACATGTCCCCACGAAGGTTTGACAGGGCCGAAGAGAGCACTTACTTCTTGGGGCACGAGTCCCTTGCGGATGCAGAAAGCGTACCTTCTTGCTCGGCATGTCGCGTCCACGATGTGCGTCAGTAAAAGGTCGGCTAAGCCAGAAGAAGGAGGAACACAAAAGAAAGGGCCTACTGTACAAGAAAGATACTGCATTAACACTTCTTTTTGGGCGAGTTGGTGCATACTTGATTTGAAGAAAATAGCGCCAGAGCATGCAAACCACGAAAAGACAAGGAGACTGGTTTTGTTGTTCTGCCAGAGGATCTGTACGATCAGAAGGCGTACGCGGCAATCAGTAAGAACTTTGTACAGGTGAAGAAAAGTTTGGTTTGGTTTATAGGGGTTTAACGTCCCAAAGCAACTCAGGCTACGAGAGACGCCGTAGTGAAGGGCTCCGGAGATTTCGACCACCTGGGGTTCTTTAACGTGCACTGACATCGCACAGTACACGGGCCTCTAGAATTTCGCCTCCATCGAAATTCGACCGCCGCGGCCGGGATCGACCCCGCGTCTTTCGGGCCAGCAGCCGAGCGCCATAACCACTCAACCACCGCGGAGTTAAAACAAAATGTCAGAGTTAAAACAAAATTCACAACTTCTGCAAGGATTTAAATTTAGATTCTCTCGCTAAAGATATAAAAAACTGCCGAGGTAATAGCCTAAATGCTTTCTTTACTGCCAAAACTCACAAACCCGATGTACCTTTCCGGACTATCGTGAGTCAAGAAGGTTCTTGGCAAAAGAACGTCAGTACTTTCTTGCAAAAGCAACTTAAATTACTACGGATGGATGATCCCTTCTTCACAAAAAATTCGACAGCTGTAGTTGAATACTTACAGAGTACCGAAGATATTGGGTTTGGTTTTTCCTTAGATGTACAAGATTTGTTTTTTTTCGATTCCTCAAGACCAGCTCTTGGTGGCAGTAAAGGAATGCTTAGAAGCAAACGGTGACGTTTCCTTCCAAAATATTTCAGGTTTGTCGGATGACAACTTTATCGCATTATTGCAGTTTTATCTTAGTTCTACTCTTACAAGTTTTGACAACCTGCCTTTTTTGCAGCGCAAGGGTGTGTGCATAGGTTCCTGTGTGTGCCCCCATCCTTTGCGATATTTTCTTAGCGAAAGTTGACCAGTCTTTAGACATAGTTTTTAATTTGGGGGGGGGGGGGTTTAAAGGTTTTTAGGTACGTGGACGATTTTTTAGTGCTTTTAAAAAAGCAGACTTCCTTCCCCTACCCCTTTACAGTAGGTGAAGATTTAAATGCTTTTAATAAACATGGACTTGGGCTCACGTTCACCCATGAACTTCCTGAAACTAACGTCTTACAATTTTTTGATTTAAAACTAACCTTACTTGAGAGACATGTTTACTGGGGCTATTACCCGCGCGCGAAGAAAGATCTTTTGCCTTATGATTCTATGCACTCAAATACAGTGAAAAGAGCAATAGCGTCGCATTGCTTGGAGTCTTCTTTGAAAAAGTCGTGCCCGCATTAGTTGCAGACTAGCTTCCAGAATCAGGTGAGCCGGCTTTCGGCGGCTGGTTTCCCCTGCTCAGTGTTGACTGCTGTCTGCGAAACCCTTCTAAAAAAAACTTAAGCAAGGAACACGAAGAAACTCCGGAGAGGTTCGTTGCAGGTCATAGAAGCCGTTGGTGGTGCCTTACTTGCACAAAACAGCTCACAACTTGAAGAAAGTGGCCAACAGGCATGGGATGAGTGTCGTTTTTTCCGCCCGCAACAAGCTGAAAAAGCTGTGTCCCCGTATTTGCAGCCCAAGAAAGCGGGGTTGCAAGATAAGGCACGACTCTCCATTCATAAAGTGTTCCGCAGGAGTGGTGTATGCTATCCCCTTAACGTACTGGAAGACCTATGTTGGCCAGACTGGGCGCTGCATCAACGAGCGCTTGGGGGAACATGCCCGAAATTTATCAGATTTAAAGGATAAATATCCACATTTGGTAGCCCATATTATGGGTTGCGACTGATGCGAGGCACGATTGAGTCAGACTAAGATTCTTGGCAAAAGCACAGATAAGAAGGCACGTGAATGTCTGCAGGCTTTTTACATAAGGAAACTTGGCAATAGGTGTGCCAGCACCCCATCTGTTTCAATTTTTCGTCCAAGTTCGAATTTTTAGATGGCGCCCTTAAATAATCTTTGTTAACATTTTTGTTTTTGCTTTGGTTACCGCTTGCTCATGTGTGTTCGCTGTGATGGTCGCTTAGATTTCTTTACCTTTCCTTCCCTCCTCTTTCTTCTTTTTTCAGTGAAACGTCGCCATATAAAGGCGCTGCCTGGTTTCAATAAAATTAGTTGTGAGTTAGCGCTTTGTGTCTCGTCCTTGTCTTTTCGTGGTTTGCATGCTCTGGTGCTATTTTCTTCAAATCAAGTATGCACAAACTCGCCCAAAAAGAAGTGTTAATGCATGCTAGCGTGCAGTCTGAGTTTCCGTATAGGTGCTCTTTTTTGCGACATACAAAATTAAGGGCTTATAATTTAGACTGTTTTGCCGCAGTATAAATGCATGTGTGCTGTGCAATCCAGTGTTCTTTTCCCGCGCGCGTGTAAGCGTGTTTCCTAATTATTTCTTTGCCCTCCACTACGGTGACTCTACCACGTTTAATCAGACTCTCCTTCACATTTATTTTTTTTAACAGAACGATTTATTTGCAATGTCGGCGGGAAATACTGAACTTCTTTGCCCTAGTAAGAACTCTACGCCACCCGCATCGACTGACCTCACGAGCTGATCTCCATTTTACCTCTCATTGAAGAGCTACATTATGTTAAGCTCTTTGATGAATTAGCCTATACAAAGAATAAAAAAAAGGTTTTCGGGTTTTTATGGAAGGAATGAGAGGAAACAGATGCTCAGCTTGCTTTTTTTAAGCGAAATTTATTGACCCAGGGCATCAATGTTGGGTGAAGGTATGATTAAAGATGTAGTAGTGATTAAATGAAAGGAAAAAGGCTAGCTGATTTGATGAAGTCCAGTAGAGAAAGATGGTACGGTCCCTGCGTCCAGGAGACGTATGAAGCAGGGCTGCTTGGTGAATGACCCGCTTCCTTCAGTGGCCGGATCCTTGTAGGCTTGAGAGCTGGGCAGACCCACAGTAAATGATGAATGTTGGCTTCAATGTCCCCGTGTTTACATATTGGACACCCAGGCCGAGGAAACAAATCCCGGTACTGAGGCCACTTCCGAGTGACGGCAGATGTGAGGGTAACCCCGACCCGGATCCACCTAAGCGCAACCTCCTCTTCACGGGTAAGACCGCGGGGGAGGGTTACCGCACGCGGAGGGATGAGAGCACGTTTGCGGCGCCGGAGGAATTCCTTTCTTGATGAAAGAAGGGTAAAATTGTCCAAATGAAGGAGCCGAGGCGGTGATGAGTTTGTATTCGCAAGGCGGGTCGTAAATCTGCCTGGCTTTGATAGGTCAGCATATCCCGTGGGACCCACTCAATACGAACTGGCTGCGGGATGCATGCCGCGAGCCGGTGGATGTCCTGACATATCGTTGGACAGTGGCTAACACGTCGTTGCAACCTGACAACTTGAAGGGCGTCAGTGCGGATCACAACGCGGGCCGCAGGGAGCATAGTTATGTCGGCCACGGAGCAGAGTGCTTCTTGAACTGCAAGAGTTCAGCACAAAAAGACGAATGGGATTTCTTAAACTGAAACCTAAAGGTATGATTCAAGGCAGGTCTGCACGGGCACTAGACTGCTGTTGTTGCTGCACAGTCTTCTATGCTTGAGTCTGCGTAGACAACAATCCTTCAGGCAGGCAAGCATCTTGCCCCTCAAATTTCTGGCGAAGCAACGATGCCGAATTAGCAGATGTTGGTCGGCGATTATCTGTGGGCTTGTTGTCGCTGAGGTGAAAAAACTTCCATGGGGGAAGAACTGGCATTGGCGGCTGAAGAATGGAGCGTGGCGTTGCATAAGTCCTCAGTGCATGCGATAGACTGGCCTTAAGGCTGCGCGCATCACGGCGCTGCTGCACCAGCTCACCAATGGTATTGAGCTGCGCGTTCTATTGTAAAGCAATGGCCGGTGTGATGCGTGGAAGGCGCGTAAAGGTCCTCATAGCCTCTCGGTTCACTGCAAGGTGATCCCATTGGGCTCTTGTAAGATGTTGAAACTGGGCTTGATAAATAATACGTGGCTGCAGAACTGCCTTCTCCAATTGCCGTGCAACGAACGAGCCTGCGCCACCCGTTTTAGGAGCTATTCTTCTAATCAAACTCAAAGTCTGAATTGCTTCCCTTTCTGCCTTAAAAAGCCATGCAGTCGCTGATCCTGACTTGTGAATTATTAAGCCAAGGTTTTTTATACTCGGACTTTCCTGTAGAGGGGTGCCTGATAGGCAAAGACGGACTGGACTTGCAGCAAGTTTACGGCGTCCCCAGCTGTTGGCGACCGAAGTGTATGTTGTTTTATACACTGATAGCTGAAGTCCGATGGATGATGCGTAATTAGAGGTAACATCCAAGGCAGATTGAAGGGCAGCATCTTGAGTACGAAGATCTTGGTGAGTACTTCACACCGTGATGTCATCAGCGTACTGAAGAAATTTTACGTCACGGATGTCATGTAAGTGCCAAGCCAGCGCGATGAAAGCAATATTAAACAACGTCGGCGACTATACTGACTCCTGGGGAACGCCGCAGAGAGGAACAGTTGAACCGACCGCTTCGCCGCTGAGGCGTATTGCAAATTTTCTGCCTTCCAAAAATGATTCCACGAACAACGTACGCACTCTCAGAGGGAGATGAAGCATGTCAGTGGAGTTCAGAATGGCTACATGACTGATGTTGTCATATGCCTTTTCAACGTTCATTGCTGAAACTGTGCGCACATTGCGGCTGCGGGTAGATGACAAAACTGCAGATGCTTCCAAGCACGTCTTCAAGTAACGAGTTGCAGTCCTTTATAGTTCGCGGCAAATATGAATATTTATATTGGATTGTCGGTGTAGTTACGTTTTTGGCGAGTTCTCCGAGTCGCAGTGTGCACGCGTAAGGCACTCTGGCGATTACAAATTTCTGGCCAATCCACCAGCGAAGAAAATTCGATCAATGGGGTTCTTGCAAACTAAAGTGACCAGTACACATTTATAACCATCAATTATACCTACTGCGTTAGTGGAAGTGAGCGCTGCAGAATTCGATTTGAGAAGTACTTAGACGAGCCGCGTGCCTAAAGAGTCTACATCTCTCGAAACACAAGCCACCGCGTTCATCGCTATTTTTCGTTTTCTTCGGAGGAGAGTGACGCCATTCTCGGCAGATTAAAGGCAGAATTTACACTGACGACACTTTTCTTCCGTTTTGTTCAAGGAATTCCAGCACGGCCCACGTGAGGATCCCTGCGTATGGTGTATTCTCACGAGCACTGTCCAGGCTTAGCTCTTCCATGTCAAATGCACGGTTTAGAAGTTCTTGTCCCACATTGAGGATTTCTGTCTGAAGGCTACGCACCACCTAATTGGCGCACTCGGTCCTTGAAGTACCATTGAAGCCAACACTATATTTAGCCTTGAACACAATTCTGAAATAATTTCTGCAGAAGAAATATTACGGTAGGCTGTTGACAATAAGGCTCGTGCCGTTACCCTCTCAAGTAGGACGTGTAGATATTTAATTTGAAAAACAAAAATTCACAGTGAGATCATCTCATAATGGCGTATTCTTTTCCACATCGTTTGAATAATTTTTTTTTGCTTTCTACTATGCAACTGCGCGGATTTCTCGATTTATACTGACTCTACGCAGATAATATACGTAGCATTGCTGTGGTGATCGTCGTTATGCGGCTAACGTGTTCACCCTACAAATCAGCGAATCTCGCTAATATAAGGTTTTGCAGCGGATGGTTCTTCGAATGCCAAATTTAGGATTTAAATTTAATGGCGTGCCCTTCTGAAGATTTCAGTTTGGGAGTTTGGAATAAAACATAGAAAGCACACAGCACATTTAGGTAGAGCTTCAAATATTAAGAGCACGCTATTAGTTGTGGTAGCTCAATGACATAATGAACTGAATTCTCAGGAGACCATAAACATATAGCTGTTTCAAAGCTCCCTCTGACTGCGTTTTTTGTTTAAATGGGGGCTTAACGTCCCAAAGCGACTCAGGCCAAAGGGGACGCCGTAGTGGAGGGCTTCAGAAATTTCGACCATCTGGGGTTTATTAATGTGTTCTGACTTCAAACAGTGCACGGGCCTCTAGAATTTCGCCTCCATCGAAATTCGATCGCCGTGACCGGGATCGAACCCACGTCTTTCGGGCCAGCAGCCGAGAGCGACAACCACTCAGCCACCACGTCGGCCGTTATAGAGGATTGCTTTTTATAGACATAGAGTAGATTTTTCGGCCGCGCCACTGCATAAATTCGAAAGCAAAAAAAAAGAAAACAACCTTCAGATTATTTTTGCCTCGTCATGGAAGACGACCGCAGGGTTATTTATAATCGCTATTCTGCACGAAGACTTCCCGTCTGGTGCCGCGAATTTGCTGGCTAACTTCTGTTCAACTGGAATGTTTAACCATGTAGGAAGGCGCTGAAATCTTCTTGACGAGCCCCCAAAACTTGAGTGGCTTACTGTCGCCGTCACTTAACCATCGCGGCATTTTCTGAATCAGATAAAATGTGGCGCTCATTCCGACACGGTTGCGAAAGTTAACGACAGCGGAAAAAGGCGCAAAGCAAATAAGAGATTTTGAATACAGAATGATGCTCTCTTAATTAATTCGTATGTCCAATATTTTACAGTAGCATGCTGCTTTATCTTTTGACGCCTTTTTGGCTGGCGTTAACATCTTGTGAAAAATATTGCAGTTTTATCTTGCTTGTATCTGTGTCCAAACAGTTACAGCAATTGAAAAAATTGAGTTTTTCGCAAACATATTGCCAGAAGGATCTCTGGCTAGCCACCCCACATGAAAAGAGCGAAGAGATATCGAAATGTGTTGACCTCTCTTAATTTGAAATGTTGTGTAGAGTAGTTTTTGGAGTGCGCGAAACATTTACGCTCACCCCCTGTTTTAGAGAGGTGATCCGGTGGCGGCTTTTCAAGGGGTGGATCGGGATTTCAAATTGGAGCACTCTGAAGGGGTGTTTATCTATTTTACCAAAATTTCTTGTGTAACAGGGCTTGAAAGTGCATTTAGGAAAACTCAGCGATATAAAAGAAATAAAGTGCTGCCGGGAATTTCAGCACCAGTAGAGCGTGGCCTAGCTTTCAGCAGAAAGTAGACTTTTTATGATCCTTTGAGAAGGAAATTAAGTTCTTCAGGATATGTAGTACGAAAAGAAGACAGCCGGTAGTCTGTTTCGCTATCTCTCACAGACTATTTTTAATATTATTTTGTCTCTCTCTTCTCTGTGACTGGGCGCCGTGTTTTTAAATTATCAGGGTGGCTAGAACAGCTTACACGAGCATATCATGACGACCTCTCTATCAATCTCGAACTGGGAGGCAAGATCAATACGCCCTGGAATTTCTTAGTAGTGCTCTGTGTGGAGTTACAACATACAAATAGGAGTTGATTTCCTCGTAATTTTCGTGGCACTTACTCCCAGCGTATGTGTGACTTTCGATCTATCTGGGGCGATGTGTTCTAGCGTACGTGCCTTTAAAAAGAAGCACAGACAATTTCTCGGGGTGCGAGTGTCTGTAGCCCCGAAAACGTCGTTGTCATTTCTTTATTTCCGCAAAATTCTCAAACACTGCTCTTGGAGACCAAAGAGACCATCTCTATATTACATAAAAACAAAGACCTGTAACCTACTTTTGCAACGCAATCGCCGTGCTCTCCAATTCTCCAACACTGCTCTTGGAGATCAAAGAGACCATCCATATGTTACATAAAAAAAAGACTTGTAAGCTACATTCGCACCTCAATCGCCGTGCTCTCAATAAAAGACGTGCGGTTCCTCAATTTATGATGGAATTTTTGAAAACTGCTTTGCACGTCTGAAACTAATAGCGCAATGTGTGTCTGCCCTGAAAATTCTTCAATAAAAGCTAGATGGGCGGAAAGTAATAGGCACATGAAAAGGTCCTGCCAGTATCATGCATCTCCGTGAGCTTTCTTTCCAGGTTGCTTTCCCTGCGCCAGTTTTGCTGGAAGCATTCCTGATGAAAACGCTTAGACGATTACGCTTCGCAGCCTTGAAAATGTTTGCAAAAACGTATTGCCCGCTTGGAGTAAAACGAATGGTGTAAAAGAGAACACATATAAAAATCATGACAGGCTTTTCGAAGATGGTTGCCGAACCGTAACCGTGGGTATACGTAGTGAGTCTTCGGCCCGGTGGAAATGCCATCACCTTAACTTGCGCTGTTTTACATGCTGGAAAAGTGGGAAGAACTTTTTTCGCAGCTTTTTCTGTCATTGAATCGTGCACGATAAAATATTTCATTCCGTAATCCTTCCAATGATCCCACTAGCTGTGTGCTGTTTCTCAATACTGCGGAATTTCGAGAACATGTTTTCCATTTGATATCCCTATCCTCTGTGCTTCGGCATACATTTATTCTTCTTCACCATAGTAAGCATGGCACATACCCACGCAGGGGGATTGGCGAAGGTTCAGTAGATAATCCTAATAATGTATTTGCGCGGGCAAAAATAGACGTGAAAAAACCAAATCAATATAAAAACAGGAACAGTCAAATGAATTTAAGAAATATGAATTACCATGAATAGAATCGAGCATTTTTGGACATGAGACAAAATTTTGCATACAGCTAACAAGGTAATCGATCAGTTGCATTTATGTAATCATGAAGGTAGCCGCAGTCACTGCTTAACAGGAATCCCTTTCCGCTCGCACCGAACGAAAGAATAATTGGAACAGACAGTTGGAGTCCTAACCTCGAAAGAGGGACCTCCAAATACTGTTTATCTCTGAACTGCAAACCGCCGGTAGGAGAGGAGAAAATGATCTATTGTTTCAACTTGCCCACAAGATACACAAAGGTTTCTCGCAGCGAACCCACATCTTCATGAGTACAAATTTAGGTGAGGGATTCTGCATCGCCGAAGCGTCATTGACACCTCACAAAGCCTTGATTCACACCACCGGATATTCCATGGGATCTTTAAGCGGCTAAAATCCACGATATTGAGCAATGAATCACTGCGGTTGGCTGAAATATGTCGGAAGCGCTGGAAACGTGAAGTTTCTAACAGAATGAGGGGAAGGACAGGATAGATTGCAGGAGCGCTGAGGGCTGACCTTGCCAATAAATCAGTAACCTTGTTAAAATAGACGCCCGAATGCCCAGGTACGCAGACAAAGCGAACCTCACGCACTGTGCGCGGAACAAAAACCTAAGCGAACGATTCAAAAAAGATTTTCCGAATTTTGGAGAGAGACTAGAACTGAAAGGAAGTCTGCAAGAATAAGAACCCGTGCTACATGCCTTGGAAGTTTGAGAAGAGCCAAACCAATGGCCAGAAACTCTGCGAAGAACATAGGAGTATAATCTGGGATACGAACGGAATAGCTCCAAGCCAGCTCCTGCAAATATATCCCAACCGCCGCCTTCTCACAGCTGCCTGATACATCAGTGGAGATAACAGTATGAAGAGGAAAATTCTGTACAATCATACATTTATAAAATGCAGACCTCTTCCTCTTCTAAGCCGACTATGCAGACATTGCAAGCCGCCGCGGTGGCGGAGTGTTTACGGCGCTCGGCTGCCGGCCCGAAAGACGCAGGTTCGATCCCGGCCGCGGTGGCCGAATTTTGATGGACGCAAAATTCTAGAGGCCCGTGTACTGTGCGATGTCAGTGCACGGTAAAGAAGCCCAGGTGGTCGAAATTTTCGGAGCCCTTTACTACGGCGTCTCTCATAGCCTGAGCCGCTCTCGGACGTTAAACCCCCATAAATCATAAACCATAAACTATGCAGACAATGCGCGTTCACATCTATGACTCCTCACATATTCCTAAATGTCTGGTGCACCTAGCGTCTCTTTGCTTGGATCTTTGAAGTTTGAAGTGGAACCGTATAATACATTTTACACTTCAGCCAAATTGCTCCAAACAAGCCGTGGGATGTGTTGCCTTTAGTCGCCGCCATTATTATCGTGCGTACATGTTACGTATCAGCTGTGTGCTTGTATTTTCAAGCAATATCTGGTATGAGTGAGCTCAAAGTTCGCTTGATTAGGACCAGCTTCGTAAAACACCAAGGCTGGTGTTTGATTCGAATCTGACGCCGAATTATGATCTGATTAATATTTCGCTGCATGGCTGGCTCCAGTCTGCGACAAATTAGTCCGACATACTACTGACGCGCTGTGAGTGGTTTGTGAGCACAATTATTGCCAGCAGTTGAGACGAAAGATTTCTCTCAAACTTGAGACACGGAGGTCAAGCTGAAAATGGGTGGCGCAAGGTTATTTTCGTGTACATGTCAATACACTACTGATAGACGCCTCAATGGCCGTTGCACGTTTATGCTCTTGTTGGCCACCACCAGGGCCATTCACGTCCATTTTGTTTGAGTGTAAAAGTTGCCTCTATCGACTGCGTTTTGCTCCCGTCATGATTGTGCCTTTGATTTCTCATGCGCTGCCAGCGAGGAAGCGCGTTATAGAGTTTTAGAACATCAGCATCAGTTGTGCGATTTTGCGGCTATGGCACGCAAATTTTAATCGGTCCAGCTAACAGCTAAATGCTGTCACTTTACAAGATATGAAAGCACATATACTCTGTAAGAATCGGTGGAGAAATGCCAGCCTTTGTGCGATAACCACGCGCTTACATGCTTACTGAGGCCTGACAGCATTAGAAGCTCTGCGCGCTCCATTTTGGTGCTGGCAGTATAGATGCTCGCAGTTTTTTCTTTTCTTCCCAAATTTAGTGCATCCTTCTCATGCGAAGGATTGATGCAGATAGTAGTAGTAGTAGTAAGTGGTTTTATTAAAATAATAATAAAAAGGAAGTAAAATATTTTCGCTAGCCCGGCATCTGCCATAGATACTGAAGCAACTGAGCTGGTGCATCGGAAATAAAGAATAGCAGGCAGAATGGAGAAATCAAATGAAAGAGATGATGGGATAGGAATTGAGGGTAGAGGGAGAGGTAATATACACAAACCATTAGGTAATATACACAAACTAATATACACAAATGTGTACAGGTTGCGCGTGATTAGTTCATGATGCAGGTGGAAAACTCGTTTTGCTGCCCCAGTGGTGGCTGCTGCATTCTCTGGCTTCGAGGTGGCTGTGGCAGTTTCCAGTGCTACTTAGGCGTTGACCGCACCTTTCTGTCACTGCACCTGTCGCCTGTTACAAATTAAGAAAAGGGCCTGGACCGTTATCTGCAAGTTCAAAATCTATCCGCTGGTCCACTGACGTCAAAAATGTTTTAAGCAGTCGGGTAAATACAAATTTCAGAGTACATCAATGTACCGCCGGTCGTAGAAATTGTTCTGAAGCTCTTTGTTAGACATTGCACCATGCTTACAATTTGCGTTTAGAATGTGGAATTCCTAGCATTTGATGAAAGTTAAAAAAATAATATTTTTAGTATTACCTTGTCATTAGCGGAACTGTTTGTAGCATTCCCATCATAATCGCATCTGCTTGCGGTGAGCTCAGTAGATCTAAGCTTTATTGAAGCGACTGTGGCCCCAGCGTCTCTTCTATGACAAGCGTGGTGTAGCATGCTTCAGCCTGAGCATTCGCCTGAAGTAATGAGGCACAAATTTCTACAGCAGCCAAACCAGACTATCGGTGCCGGGTTTCCCGGAAAGCGTCCAGCCTCATTCCGCTCTCAGGCAATGAACAATCACCGAGCCGGCTTACCAGAGTCACCTCGAACATACACCAAATCTCCCCTCTTGCATCTGCACAGCGCAAAAATGGCAACAGTACACTCAGGTCGATTAAAGCCCCCTGTTACCACCAGACTGCCGCTCATATGTCTAAACGACCGCCGGAATTCGAATGAACGACCCTTCCTATTAACCGAGGATTCAGGTTACCGATTCCTTCTGCCGCATGATGGATGCAAATTTCTCTCGTGCGAAACAACATTATCATCCTCGAAATGTCGCGGTCACAAAGCAGCGACGTGGTTTTTTGAAAATTTGCCTCTTTTACTGCACAATATGAATACGCTACTTTATAAAGACACATATGAAAACTCAGTGAGCTATTCGAGGGGGGAACTGTTTTGTGGAGCGGCTTTCGTCTGAATAATGGTCATGTTTCGGCGGTGTATTAAACTTCAACACTTTGAGTTTGTTTTCATATTCCATGCACCAAATAGGATATTTCTGAGCTACTGCTTGGAAGGCAACGTACTTGAACGTTATTTCTCCTAGCCTGCCACTTGTATTTTGGGCACGCGTCACAAAACTGATGCGCAACGTTAAGGGCGATATTTTTGAAGGGCATGTGCGCCAGCTAATATTAATCGCAGTATTATGCTATGAACCCTAACTGCGGATGCAAGAAGCAGACACTCAGTGGTCATAATTCGATCTTTCTCATTTTCTTACCTTTAATAAGAGCGTCTAGCAGCTTGGACAACAAATTGCACGTTTTTCAGTGAGCGATGTTGTTCATTTGCGAACAACTACTTTCATAGGGAAGATTACTCAACTGAAGAACGGTTTATTGTAACGCTAAAAGGGCTAGCGGCGTAACCGTGGCACAATCTGACCCAGCAGCGGCGGCATCATTACGGACTTCAAGAGCGAGCTCGAGCTCTAAAACGCGCGCGACAGCCGGTCGCCGAGGCCGGCCGAACCTCTTCATCGTCGTCGATGGTGGCGCATTGTCGTCTTCTTCATTGCAACTGCCCCGGCGACAAGAGGGAGCCATCCGGGCGACTCAAGGCAAAGAGATGACAAGGGGGTCATAGTACGGCTTTAGCCGGCTGACGGGAACAATATCGCGACCCCGACAGCTAGCAGTGATCCGTAGATGGGGTTACTGGCTCGACGCTGGATTCCATAGATGACGTGCGCAGACACGCTAAAGGCCGTGGTACTTAACTGCAAACTTGGAGCTGCTGGTACAGACCACCAGACGAGCAAGTCAGTGGGAAAGTCATGGGCGGACTGGCCGCGGTCAGTCGCATATGTGCAGAGGACTTGAGTGGTACACGTCAACGAGCGAGCCAGCTGGCGGCACTGCTCGGCATGACGGGCAACGTCAGAGAGAAAAGTGCATTCCGAGCTGTCGGGGTTGTACGAAAGGATGGCATCCAGGAGACAAGAAGAAAGAACGAAGAACAACCGATGGTGGCTTGAGAGGCAGTATTGTAAGCACAAGTGACGAATGGAAGTGTCTGATCCCAATTGGAGGCGTCGGAGAAAATGTACATGGCGAGCATGTCACCAAGAGTCCGGGTGAATCATTCAGTGAGACCGTTGGTTTGGGGATGGTAGGCAGTGTTCTTGCAATGAACGCTGTGGCACGCATCCAGTAGCTCGTGAACGACGTCAGATAAGAAAGCATGGCCGAGGTCGCTGAGGAATTTCCGAGGGGCTCCGTGACGCAGGATGAAATGAAGGAGGAAGGATACGACGGTCACAAGCACTAGCCTACGGCAGGGCTGCCGTCGTCGCATACCTAGTGAGGCGGTCCATGGCAACTGTAATCCAACGATTCCCGGCTGGCGTGGACGGCAGGGGATCATCTAAATATCTAAAAATAGATTAATTTTAGTTGCAATGCACCGAATGACTCATACATCCACAACATTGCTTTTAAAAGCAATGCTGTTAACGACTCATTCATCTGCGATCGTATCCCAGCATCAATAATTCACTTCATGATGCCGGCTTTTAATTTCATTCTCATTTACACCATAAAAGATGCGGACAGGCTCAGGCAAAAAACGAACTATTTTCGCTTGAATGAAACCCGAGCCCCAAAGTACATGGCATAAAGCGAATATTCAGCACAGAGAATCACAAATAAATTATACTGTGACAGTTGTAAACAAGCCGTAAGAGAAAGAAAAGAATAAATAGATTAGATATAATACCATCTTTGCGCCGCTTACATTTTAAGAGGTATTGCAGATTTGATGGAATGCAGGTTATATTTTTCTACCTGTACGTTATTGGTGCACACAGCCTTCATAAGTCGCGCCATAGTATAACACAATATCTGACACCCGAGTTGGGTTCTACAACTTCTAACAACCGAAATTTTTGCTGTCAAGTAGGTAAACGGTAACATCGGCTTCTAAACTGCAAACTGCAACGACATTCTGATCATTGTTAACGGGCTTCTTATGCTCAACATTTGAACAGAAGTCATGTCGAGCTTTTCACTCGCAGCACCCTGATTTTTTTAGTTGACATATTATTTTTTATCAGGAAGCGTCATTGCTTAGAGTGAGTGAAACGTTGTAGCCAGAATAGAAACAGTCATTCGGTAGTACTGTCTTCGGCAAAAGCAATGACCCTAGGGGGTTGTACTCTAAGCTGCGTAAAACGGTTTCTAGCACCTAGGAGCTCATAGCATTTGGGGGGTATGGAGCAGAGTACTTCTCACATTCTAGAGATTCATAACGCTGACTGCGAATGAAGCGGCACGCTGTGTGGCCGATAGCAAACTCAGTGGGATCTTATTTTTAAGGAAAGCTGGACATGAGGTACGAAACTCGTGCACAGAAGCAAAAGAGTGAAATCAACAGATTTAATTTGCATTGTTTGCAAACCATTTCTGCATCCGTAAAACAGCAAATTTATCCCCTAGAGGGCGCGGCTAGTCAGTGATAAAACACACGCTTCTTGTCTCCTGCATAGGGGACGCGATCAACGCGCTGCGGATGGTGTGTTCCAGAATCGCCGAAAGCGCGTTGTATAAATTTTTTGCGTAGAACACAATATTCTTCACATCAGCAAAAAATTTTTGTTTCACTTTTCAATGTTATCCGCTCTTCTAAAGCGATTGTACACATACTGCACCTGGGTACCCTCTTCGGGTGCAGTTTTTATATTTTCTCGGCCGAGCTCACAGTGCGACAAGTTTTCTCAGCGGGTCAGAAGGAAACGGTGAGCAATTCCTACTTTTGAACTTGCGCAGTATACGAAGCATGGACTTAAGCAAAATGGTGCCCTGAACACGTCAGACTGACGCTACTGTCCCTGTCAAAAATCCTGCAACCGTGGCCAGTAGTCCTTTGGTAAGACACGCAATGCAGGATTTGGTGTACTTTCTAAAGGTGTAAAAAAACTTGGAATAGATATCTGTTGTTTCACTCACGAATATCTATTCCTACATATGTAATTATGTAAGCTGACATTATATATGCTGATATATTCTGTATTGTATTCTGTATTCTATACATTATGCATGCTGAATTGTATATGCTGACATATTCTGGAAAATATGAATTAAGTGCGATTTAGATAACTCTATAAGTGTTCTGGGACGATGAACTGGAACTTGTGATTGTATTTTGCTGTATACCTGTAGAATTAAGAGTAACCGAAAGCTAGTTTTCGTGTGCGAAATAATCTGTGCATTACGGCGTAAGCATGACCTGGTCATCTGTGTCTGTAATAAGAGTGCATTATATGCGTCATAATTACGGTAGGTAGAGTCGGGAACAAATGTCCCTGGACTGCGCGCTCCATAAGCGAGGCCCACAGCTCAAACATTAACCGCCGGCTGGCGACCACATTTGTGGGGGTTAAAGAACCAAATTCTTACTTTCACCTCCTGTGGTCTTCAGCGCCCTGTTAATATATTAAGGCTATAGGTGTCAATCGCGGAACACGTGGTCCAGATACTTTTGTCCCCGACTGCACATGGTTCGCGGAGACTTCATTTTTGCAGAAGAAATGAATGGGGTCCGCTTTCCTTTCTAACTAAAGATGGAAGCTTTTTCTCTCCACGCTGATTGAAAAGATTGGAAAAGATTCAGCACCTGCCGCTAGGGTTCTAACAATCCCATTAAATCATGCCGGAATTATAAAACAAGTGGCGTCTGATTGAGCATCACTTATGCATTCATCTCTTTTAGAAAAAGTTGGTATTATTTTCTGGACGTGACGGTGATTCCTGACAACACCGAGATCCAACTGTAATTTGCTCTTTCAAAGAGGCAAAACATATACAAAATGCTTACAACTATTCACAATAACGCATGTGAGCTATCCGTTAGCCGACACCCGAGAGACCGCAGATGCTGGACGTCCAAAGTGGACGACGCCTAGACTGAACATCGGAGAGCGCCCGAAACCGCCCTTACAGGTTCCGTCGCCTCCTCCCCTTCACCGTCTCCGGGCACGCTAATCATCAATTCGTGTATGTCAGAGGCGGGTTGTTGTGTTGATATTCACAGCGTGGATCGTATTCCGACTTGAATGTGTTCTGCGGTAACCGATGGGCGCCGAAGGAAGAGGCGTAACAAGACGCAAGAACGCGCTGCACCTTTAGGGCTGGCTATACAGACTGGTACCATGTCCCATCTCATGATGTGATGCCTTCTTCGTACTTGATGGAGTGAGTGACTGCGAATAGAATGCAACTAGCCCTCAAATTCCCGCACATGGTGCTAAACTACGGAGACGTTCAATATCCAATACATCCCATGTGAAAATTGCAGCCAAAAATGTGCCTATCAAGGAAGACCTCTGGTTGCACATGCAACCATTTTTAATGAAGTAAGTACTGAAAATTTCCGCTTTAAAGCAGGATTTTAAGTAGAAATTCCTTCAGAAATGTGCAGCTTCGAGGAGAGATATTTCATGAGCCGATAAACGTCGAGGACGAATATGCCGACTGAATATGCCGACTAGTGAAGCCACTCGTTGCCTGACATTATTTCGCTGAAAGACGAGAGCAGTGTTTCGAAGCTCCTTTCCTTAAAGGCATTGCTCAACACACTCGCTTCGTTGAACATGAACAGCCTCCTAGCCGGTTCTTTGCGAGCACTTGTTAATGCTAAATGTACTGGAAAGCATGAGATAACGAGTTGGCGGCTATAGGAGATTTAGAAGAGGCATGTAATGCCCTAATAAAATGCCTACGGCACTCTCGGTGCCGTAATAAATAACCAATAAATAAATGTATGCATGTTGTGTGACAATAATAGCGTGTCATGAGATTAAATATGAATAGCTCGATGTGCTTTCGTGCTTGAAGGTTGCGCTTGATGTAAACCAGATAATACTCAAGGCATAGCGTGCGACCCTGAGCACCATGGTGCCGTAAACCATGGTGGCAACCAGGGAGTTTAAGGCTCTGTTCGCTACGGCCTTCCCATTGCTGCAGAATTAAGGCTTATATGAAAGGGCTTTATGTACCGCAAACCAGATAAGAGAGCGGACAAGAGCAGGCAGGCAAGGCGACATAAGTTATACGCAGTTGAACTATCTTGTCGGTTATATCTTTCGAACAATGCTTCCCATGTTTGTAGTCCCATGTCAGAAAGTTTGCTTTTTTTTCCCCCGGAAAAGAGTGAAAGCGGAAAGCGCGAAATGGTATATGTTCGAAATCGTTATCCTGTAAATTGGCCGAAGATAGTTTACACAGAGTACGTAGCAAACAAAAATATCACAAAACCGACTTTATATCGCCGCATTTAGATATAGTACAGTAATCCTCACAATCAAGTGCTCACGGGTTGCAGGCACCTGTGTATTTAGCCTGGCAGCATCATCAGAAATTGTACGTTGCTGCAATCGTTGACCAATAGGCGCGTTGCAAATCACCCTGATTGCGCTATAACGGCATGCTGAAAAAATGACTTCAAAGATTTTCAGGTCACTTTTTCAGCATGCCAGTCTACCGTAAACTTCTGTACAAAACGAAGCTTCGCTTATGAGTGCTGTCTCCTCAGCGACGCAACCAGTGGACTTCATAAGCTTTAGCAGCATGCTGTCGCGGCCACTAGTTTTCTGCAAATGTGATTATTCGCCGCTGCTGTGAGAGTGAAAGGATAATCACGTGCTATACTTCTGGTTCCCTTTAAGAATAAAAAAAACAATACCATTCTGCGCTTTCCACCAAACCGAGATTTCCAGAAAAACAAATAGCTTTTAACTTTGACACTTTAACTTCGTAAGAACTGCCGAGGTGAAACATGAAATAGATGTACATGAAATCAATCATTGTTTTGAGGAACCAGTGGCGCATCCTAGTTGGCGACGTCAAATTTCGGCGTAGTGGTTTCCTTCTTTCTCACACATAAAGCAACCTAGTGACTACTGGGCATGCAGCGAAATGATGAGAAGTCCATGAAGGCCAGCGGTCTCAATGTGACTGAGGCCGCGAAATCTTGCCTAACAACTGAGCCGTCAACCGCAGTAGACGGTGCTCATCTAAAACAAAATGACTGCGTGTCGTCTAAAATCCCGCGCTGCATATCAGCGTGAGGCTGCACGGTGAGAGTTCGGGCTGGTGGACAATTAATTCATTGAGCATTCATAGCAAAACCAACGCTACCAAAAGAAGACGGGAATTACACATTACACGAGCGCTTCTCGAGGATGCACATTGGGGGACTAGCCGGCGCCTACCTTTACCTGCATATATGCTATATATACATGCTTATTTCCTTCATAAGCATGCCGTGTATTCCGCCGCGAGCCGTGCATTTTGATGCTTCTTTAAGCCAAATATACGCAACGGTAACCTCACATGCCCTTACCGATGAGCTTCACGTCACTACAGCCGTAATTGTGCAGCGGGGCGCAATTTTTTACGACACGCAGATATGCAGAACCGGCAGTTATTCCCGCGTATAAACGCTAGCCCGCAGTGATAGGATCAATGGGCATCTTCCACACGGTGGAAGCAAGACTATATACTAGGAAACAGATTAAAAAAAGCAGCTGGCAACAATGGGCCACGGACCACCGCGCCCTGCATTAGTCTGTTGACTGATCACAATAATAACTGAACCAGCTTTTTATTCTTTGTTTATTCAAACAAACCAGAGAAATCAAAATTCTCTACCTTGTTTTTTCGGCGCACAGAAATATTTTTAACAGAGCACAAAATTTTTGTCGTGCAGGAATTCTGTGCGGCGGGTCAGAATGTTAGCGGAGTTTCACTGGAAGCCTAACTGGCATCAAAGTATAGAAGACTTAGGTTGGGAGCCAGCGGTACAGTAAATTTGTCCTGGGTAACTTTCATTTGCAGGTAACTACACGACCCTTTATTCTCATTATCCGTCTTTTGTTGCGCTTTCTACGTCGCCGTTTATTTTGCTTTAACTGCACACTGCCAACAGGTGCCAAGATAGGTTTTCAGAGCATGGGAACTATAAAAGAGTGGTAGGGATTTGACTTAGCTAACCCAATTAGATGTGCGATAGAAGGTGTGCATTCTTCAATCCAAGGGGACGCTTAAGCTCCTCCTTGAGGGTATGACGCGATAGCTTTAGCGGGTTAATGCCATTATATGTAGAATTGGACATTCTATACTTAAATCGATCAATCCTAGCGAGCCGCCGTACCAATACCAGTTCAGCGGTTAAGCGATTGT
>JARKHS020004707.1:0-63580 GCA_030143305.2 Amblyomma americanum
CCACTGCTCTGGCAGGTGGCTGTTTCTATCACAGCCACCAGTACTGGTTTTGTGGCTAATGTTGCTCTTCTCAACCAACTTGTCTTGAGCAATCACTAATTCAACTGTCACCTACCTCCCACTGGCTACACCTCGCGCGACGCTTCTCCGAACTTGCCGGAGCTTTCTCCCATTGGCTGCAGGTTGTGCCACGATTCTCCGAGCCTCCACCTGTCATTGGCTGTAGCTGGTGCGAAGCTCCGCCTAACTCACCCGAGCTTGCCTGAGCTAACTCTTGCAAGTCTGAATTCTTCGGCGCACAAGACAAGATGACGAGATTACTATATTCTTGGTCGTGGTTTGTGCGCCTGGAGGCGTGTTTCGCCCTAATAAAGGTTAAGTTCTTTAGCGCTTTAATGAGTGGGTAATACTCGTCGTGCGCACTGTGCCTGTCGCCCAGCGAAGTGCTGAGCACACTCTTCTGTTTATAGCAGCATATTTACGCTCCAAATAAATTCGGCAGTGTACCTGTTTCTATTTTCTGAGATCCTTTGTGCGCCCTTGTAGGTCTGCTTCCTTGAGTGAAAAGTTCAGCATGCATTTAATAGAATGCTTGAAAGGTATCAATGGCAGAAAACAGCAAAATCATGCTCTATGCGCTTGTTTCGTTGCACACTGGTGGCGTATAGGTGAAACTAATAGATTCTGACAACTCTTGTGCAAAAACAATTCACCATCACGGCGATCAGGCGCTCGCTTATTTAGAATAATTTGTGATACTGTGTACCGTTCGAGCAGTCTAGACTCACAGCGCCTCTAAACGATGCTTACGCATATCCGGGATGAGGTGGAAAAATAAATCGAGCGTATTCTGCCATTGATGACATGGTCGGCTAAGTGATGGAAAGCGCCGATTCCAAAAAAGAAATGCATTTGTCGCATAGCTGGGCGGTTCTGTTCCACTGGACGCTTTGTGCCCAAAATACTTCTGAAAAAGATTTAAGAAACTTCGACATGGTTACTACGCCAGTTAAACTAGTTTTTGACACTATAAAAAAGTACTACGAAAAGCAATGTAAGAAAAAACCATCGCGCTCCTATAACAGGTGCATTGCAAACAATAAACGTTTTATTCACTATGCGCTATAGTGCGCTGCCAAGGTAACCGCAGATGATGGTTGGCATGCTTCAGCGTCAACTGGCGCAGTACGAAAGGAGACTAACATAAAGACGACAGGTGGAAGGGCCAATTGTTTGCCGTTGCGCCAGTTGACGCGGAAGAATGCCTGACCGACTCGTCAAAGTGTTTCAGCTTCACAATGGTTGGTGTGGCTTATACCTGCAAACGATATCATTCGTGGCAGGTGCTATTGTTTGGTTGCCGCGCTGCTCACGATGGTCGCAGAGAACCCTACCTGTTAGCCACGGATGCATTCTTCATCCTGGACATTGGTCCCCCGCTTCCCTTTGCTTTACGAGCTTCAATATACTACGACGTGCGAGCGCGCTTGCCAGAACTTATTCATGAGCACGGATGCAAAAAAGAAAGAGACATGTAATCTCTATCTCTGCTTAAAACCTTCAGGTGATGGGTCAAGCGGATACACAAAGAAGCGTTACACTGCCATGTCCTGCATTCAGAAAGAATGGCTTAACGTCTTTCAATTGTAACCCGCGGTGAAACCTCTCCTGACTTCCACTTGTGTCCTAGCACTATAGAGCTGACTTTAATCAAATCTTTCTGAACTGCCCAAACACACCTAAACGCCCGTGGCAAGGATCAGAACATCAGGGGCGATGGGAAGTCGCTTTGCGCAGCTCGATGCTGGAGATACAGCTTCTGACAGTGGATTGGGCCCGAGGGGTTCGCCTGAGGACAAAAGTGCCCGGCTATCTAGAGCGGCCCGAGGGCCCATCGGCGTCCTGCTTCCTCTTTTTCCTTCCACTTCTCCCCCCCCCCTTCACTTGGTTCTTTGATGAATCATTACAGTTGTTACCTACCTACCTTGTGCTTGGCTCCCGCAGAGCATGCTTTTCCGTTTTCTCTGGAAATGAGTTCCGCTATGGCTTTCGGTAAAAAAGTAATAGATCAATATCCACTAAAGTTTGATGATCTCGCGGTTCCTTATATTCCGACTCAAATCGCTCATAAGATTGCGACCGACAGATGCATCTGTTAGTAACCGGAAGTTAAGAGTCTTTTTGCAAAGAATTTGCAGGAACGCTAACGACCAAACACTCGCCTGAATCACGGTGGTGTAGCAAATGCCGTTAAATGGCTCTTTGTTCGCAAACCTATATTCCTGAAGGCGCTCTCCTTTTCTCTCTACCAGCTCTTCAGACAATGTATGAAACAAGAAAGAAAAACTGAAAGCAGTGCGAAGTTAATGTTTGGGAGTCTGTTTCAGGCTTCCATACTTTGGCAGTCCCAGAATAAAAATATCTTCCCCTCAAAGGATTTTCAGCGCACAGAACACACTATACATTCATGTCCGCCGTGCGGTAGTAGCAAAGACGCACTGTCTATCTCGTATGTACTGACATTGCCCGCGTCAAATCTTCGCCTTGCCACACTCCGCAATCCCTGGCTGTCGTTTTCAAACCTTACCATTTCGCCATAATTTCTGGCTTTATCTTTTCATTCGAGAACACTGTAACATCTTGAAATCAAGGAACACACGTGTGCAATGAGGACAAAAAAAACGAATGTTCTCGCGTCTACTACGTCCACGCTACCGAGCATACATGCTCGTACAAGCATGAGCGGAGAAAGTCCTCCCAAACGCCAGAGCTGGAAGCGGTCTGAAGAAGTTGTGTGTATCCTCCAGAATACAGTCCGACAAAGACTCATTTCAATTGATTCTGTGACTGCTTCACAGAAATTTTGGACACTTTTCAGTGCATGGAATAGCGAACCACTCTCCTGTGACATTGCATATGCGCAACACTTAGTCAGCGTTATTTACTACACAGTCGCATTTTACTTGATCCCCGAAGTCTTCGTGGCAATCTGGCAAGCGAGAAGACAGAACAAGCGTCCCAAAGTGGACGAGAGCGACGTAATTATCGCAGATGATTCCTTGGACACATCAATAAGGGCAATGAGGTGCGTTTGTAATAAAGCGGATTCTATAATTCCTTGTTTCTACATTCCGGCCATCCGTACTTAAAACCAAGTTTTCCCGACGACCATCTCGTCACCTGGAAACTCTCTTGCATTGAATTAATCTGAAGATGTACGTGACAATACTTCACAGTAGTTGGGACGAGCCACCTGACCGAATAAAGAGAATGGAAACTCAATTCACAATATGGAGCAAATTCTTTTGTACCATGAAGTATATGTAGGCAAGTTGACATGGTTAATTTAAAACTGCGGCGTTGCCTTTTGGCTCTGCGAATAAAGAATGCGCCTAGTTTGAAACATTTTACACTTTTTTCCGTAACCACATTAGAAATCCATAACTAAATTACAAGACCATGATTTGTTTGTGTTTCCTTATCGATATTTTACAATTCTCAACTGAATGTTTTACGCCTTTTCGGCCCTATGGTCATCGCCTTCGCGAAGGTGCATACCGGTTGGATAAACTACCAGACTGAAACTTTTTTTATGGTTTAAAAACTCTCTTTGTATCATACTCACTCGGCGACAAACGTCGTATGTTTATTACTTTTGCAGTAGCGCAATCGTGAATTGCACATTTATAAAGGAATCAGCAGTATTCGCACTGTGCTCAAGAGGACATGGCACCCTGCAATACAAAGGTAAATTTAACACCTATATACTGGTAGAAATATGTGTATCGCAGAGCCGCAGTGAAACCAATTTTAGCGTGCACTTCTAATACTACTCGTTATAAATTCTAGAAAACGCAAATAAATAAAATCAGTGTTTTCTGCTTGATCAGTGTTCCATAGGCGCACGTTTTTTTTCCGCTGCGAAGACTTCGGAGCAACGTCATTTTTATTTGTGTGCATGCAGCTGCAATAATTTATTCTTTGGCTTCTGTCGTTACACAACAAAGGGTTGATTGCAAACAAGTGCATCACGAAACATCACTCGGTCACAAGGGCAAACGCACTGTGTTGCAGGGCATCCGCTAAATAACGCTGTGACCGCGGTAAGGTTCCTCTCTCTTACGGGCGTATCATGGCAGCTGCCTTACAGCAGCGAATGAAAACGCCTGCACGTCTGCATTACCACCTATTGTTTCAGCTTCCAGTTTTCGCTCCAAGCGTTCACGGCATGCCTGCGCGCATACAAGAGCAGCACGCGGTGTTTCGCATCTTTGTAGAGAAAAAGGGAGCAAGAGAACAATAAGCTTTTGTCCCGGAGTGACTGCCCTGTCTGGCCGACAGCACTCACAAATTCATTTCTACCCCAAGAAAGAAGGAGAGAATGAAGAAAGAGAGGAAGATAAAAAGAATGAAAGGAACAACGAAATAAAAAAAGAAGGAAAGTAGGAAAGAGAAGAAAGACAGTAGGCAAGAAAAAAAGGAAAAAGAGCGCTCGGTAGGTGTCAATACCTCGCCTTCTAGAATCGATTCCTTCCTCGACAGCAAAGCGAATGTTATAGCTTTCATATGTTTGCCACGACGTCTTAAATTGGCTGGCGGCTGTGGCGGTGATATTTAATACGAGCGAAATCCAGAACTCTCATCTTACGGACCTTCGGGTGCACGTTGACGAACTCAAAACTGTTCGACCGCTTTACTGCGGGCCACCTTGTAACTCAATCTTGGCTTTGACATGTGAAAACCATTTGCTTTTCTTGCGCGGAGTGAGATTTCGGAAGAGACAAATTTCTGAATGTTATCTGGTCTGCATTGAACAGCATATTTTATTTCCAGAGACCTGTGCATCCCTCGATGTCTTTTATTTTGAGTCAAGAGTAGGAGGCGCAATTTAAAATTGCTGTTCCTGCACTTCTACGCAGGCATTTCGGTGAGATAAAACCATTTTTGTGGTGGTTCTTTCGAGTTATATACTTTTCCGACCTGTTTTTCTCTTCATTATTGGCACTGTCTGTATGTATGAAGGTAAAGGAGAGTGTTGAAACTCTGACTGCGTGGGTTTTAAAGCTTAGTGCAGAATAAATTCACCTCAGATGTCATGTCACTCACGGACAGCATCCAGGGGCTGTGAAAGCAGCTCGCCTTCAATACCATTATGAAGCGACCTCTTTTTATATGCTAGGATGTTAAGCTTTATTTCCTCGTAAAAACACGCAAAAGGACATGGGCTTAGACATAAGCACACGTACACAAACGCAAACAGAGTCTAGCAGCATAATTGCACGTAATAATAGGCAAGCCACATCGCCAAAACATATTAACTTCTGTTTTCTAATATCTCATTTCACTAGTATCTATTCGAGACTAAGCATGGCCTTGGGAGCCCCACTTTCTTAAACAGAGTTAGAAGGTACCTTACACCACGCCAGCCACATCGAGTGCTGCCAACTGCCAGAGAGCATATATTACTTTGCCATCGAGCGTCCTGCACAAGCTTATCTACATATTTTGACAAGTTTGCATTTTGTAAAACTGCTATGCTATTGATCATCCAGTGCATATTGAACATTCATTGGCAATATTGTAATACTGTCGCAGTGTTCGAATACAAGTTTTGAGTATGCCGAGTGCGTTTCGTGTGTTTTTGGTTGCGTGCGTCTTTGGAAGGAAGTCAACGGTAGAATATGCAACTCCAATATAACGAACCTAAATATCACACTCTCACTCTCGTGCCTGAAGCTCAATGACAACCGATGGCACCACTAACTCACACAGCGCACTCTTCAATGCTGCTTGGTCTGCTTGCTAGGGTGCTGCCAGAACTGGAAACTTCAGTGCAGATTTCTTGTGCTGATAGTACCTACTACTAGCCCGCATGAAGAATAGCTTGCACAAGGCTTGTTAATCTGTGTTAAGCAATCTTCAGAAATATCCACTGATGTAAAAGCCTCATTCAGGTAAGCTGTGTCCTCATGCTACTACATCCTTTTGGCTTCTCAGAACTACGCCATCAGTAGGGCTTTTTTGATGAAAGGAGATTGCTGCATGTTATCTATGCTGTAATGCCAGCAAGAACAGGCCAAATATTTTATATTTCCTGTAAGTTCTTGAATGCTTACCATAAGATTGTACTCTTATTGGAAGCAGCACCTTGCTTATACTGACGTGAGTTAGTGATTGAATAAACTTTATCGCTCTAATAAAGGAGTCTTGCTGCTTGCCCGAAGATTGCCGATGTCTTCTAGGCTGAGCCTGGTTGGCGCCCCTAGTTCAAGGCACCACTGTCCCTGGCCATCCGGCATGCGTGGCTCACTAGGTCTCTTTGGACCTTGAGCTGGCTGCTGGTTAGCCGGTCCTCCCAATGCTCCGCACGTGGCTCTTTGTTACCTCGGAAAGCTACATTGTGTGTGCATTCCCATGTGATATGATAAAGCGTGGGGGTTGCCCCGCACCACGGACATGTATCCCTCTACCGCTCCGGATACATCTTATGTAGAATGTGAAGGTTGTGGAAGGCTCCTGTTTGGAGACTTCTCCAACATGTCGCTTCATATTGTGTTAGCATAGGATGTGGCTGGGGATATTTGCGTCTTCTGTCTTTCATGAGGTTCAGGATAGCTGCGTACGTGAGCTCTACCGTTATCTCCGGGCCATCCGAGGCGTTTGACGCACCAGCTCGAATAGTGAGCTCGCGAGCTAGCTTGTCCGCCTTCAGATTGCCTTCGACTCCGGCGTGTCCCGGTACACAATAGATCCTACGTTGGATCTTTTCGTTGGTTCGCTACGTTTTCAAGAGAATACTTAGTGCTTTCTTGTTGATTCTTCCTATCATGTAGCGCCAGCATGCTTCTTGGGAATCTGTTATGATTATGAGAGAATTTTTGGTTCTATAACCCTCGGCTTCCGCTAGAGCTACGGTGATCTCCTCTGCCTGAGTTATCGTCCCATCTCTCGTGGATGCGCCGCTGATGAGGCCACCCTCCTTTGTTGTGACAACCGATACCGTTTTATTGATGCTTTGGCTACGAGTCCACGGGTACAGAGTGGCGTCAGTGTAGACTACCTGGTCTTCTGTGGCTATCTTCGCCTCTACATATTCAGCCCTTGCCTGTCTTCTGGCTGCGTGTAGATTTGGATCCATATTCCTGGGTATAGGGCTAACCTGGTAGGTTAGACGTATCTTGTCTCGTGTGTTTACCGATCTATCCTCTATGTCCAGGACCCCCTTATAATTCAGCCTTCTTAGGAGGGCCCTCCCTGTTGCCGAGTTCCTTAGCCTTTGTATCTGTGACATGACTTGTGCCCGGCTTAACTTGTCGAACGTGTTGTGCAGCCCCAGTTCTGCCAGCTTGTCGTTCGACGTGTTTCTGGGTAAGCCCAAAGCTGTCTTGTAGGCTCCTTTGATTAGGACCTCTGCCTGATTTTCTTTAACTTTTCAGCATGCTGTGATATAGAAGTGAGTAATTTATTCTGCTGATGACTAGGCTGTTCACCAGCTTTAGCGTGTCGCCTTCCTTCATGCCGTATCTTCTGGATGATACTCTGGTTATCATACGGCAAACTTGTTATGTTGACATTTTAAGGAGGACAATCGTGTGGTTGCATTTGCTGTTGCTCTGTAGCCACATGCCTAAAACTCGAATGATCTCCCTTTCCGGGATGATCTTACCCTCGAGCTTTATCTCGATTCTTGCATCCGTCAGCTCCTTTCCTATCCTAAGGATTTCCGATTTTTCAGTTGAGCAGGCTAAAGCCCTTTTCTTGATATATTGCTCAACACAAGTCGCTGCTTTTTGCATTTGTTTTTCTAGCTGCCCCAGAGATCCCTGGTTCGACGATAGAGTTATGTCGTCCGCATATATGGCATGTCTTATGCCTGGGATGCTTTCCAATTTTCTTGCCAGGCCAATCATGGTTAGGTTGAAAAGGATTGGCGATATGACCGAGCCCTGCGACGTGCCTTTGTTTGGAGTGTCTATGGTCTCGCTTCTTATATCTCCCAAGCCCACGGTGGCCGTTCTTTCTGTCACGAAAGATCTTACGTAGTCGTGGACTCCCGAGTTGGTGTTGTTGATGCCTTCCATTATAGCCGCATGGCTGACATTGTCGAAAGCCCCTTTGATGCCGAGTGCCATAATTAGATTTTCTCTTTGTTGCGGGGCGTTGGCAATGACCTTGTGTTTGAGTTGTAGCAGGATGTCCTGCGTTGACATGTTTGCCCTGAACCCAAACATGCTATGAGGATACAGCTCGTTATCCTCTAGATAGTCTTGAATTATTTTGGTCAAAATTCTTTCGTAGAGCTTGCCGAGGCAAGATGCGAGTGAGATGGGCCTCGGGTTCTCTATGTGTAATTTCTTCCCAGGCTTGGGAATCATTACAACCATAGAGTGCTCCCATTCCTTGGGCACCAGTCCTGCCTCCCACTGCTTGTTTAGGTAGGTAGTGAGCTGCTCGCTTGCCTCATCACCAAGGTTGCGGATTAGAGAGTTCTAAATGTTGTCTTCTCCAGCTGCCGTGTTTCTTTTGATGGACCTAATTGCAGCGTAGACCTCTTCTCTGGTGATTGGCCTGTCTAGCTCCGGGTTTTCTCTGCCCTTATAGCTCTCTTGATAGGCCGCGGGTTTGTCTTGACCATGGCACTTGGTGCTGACTGCTTTAAGCAGCTCTTCATCTGTTCCTTCGTGCTAGTAGACAAGGCGGTGAATGCGTTTGCTGCATTCCGGATTTGTTTTGGTGGGATCCATAAGGCTCTTTAGCATCCTCCACGTTTTAGCCGTGCTCAACGTGCCGTTATGTGAGTTGCTGAATTGCTCCCAAATTTGTCTTGCTAGCTGCATCGCGAATTCCTCCGCCATTGCTGTAATTTCGGCGATCCTCTTCTTTAACTTCCTATTCCACTTTTGCTTTTTCCATCTTGTCATGAGGCCTCGTCTTGCCTCCAACACCTTAATTAGTCTCGAATCTACCTCTGGTGTAGTCTCTGATCTATCTATTTCCTGTGTATACAGCTCTTGCGCTTGACTTAGCTGTTGGGTTCATTCCTCGAATGAGCTGATCTCCCATTTGATCTGTTTACATTTCGTGCTGAAATTATGCCAATCCGTAATTTTGGCCGCGCCAATTTTTCTTTTGACATGCTTGGCCTCTATCATGGTCTCGATTATGTGGTGATCGCTGCCCAGGTTCTCTAAGAGATTTGTCCACGCTGCCTGGGTTCCTCGGACGAAGGTCAAGTCTGGGCATGTGTCTACACTGACACTATTTCCGATGCGGGTGGGTTGATTTTCGTCTGTGAGGAGGGTGCACCCTATGAGCTCCGCTGCTTCGTTTACTCTTACACCTTTACTTTCTCTAATTTGGTACCCCCACTTTGGATCCCTCGCATTGAGGTCTCCAGCTATGATGAGGAGGTTATCCTTAGCCATCTTGCTTATTCCTTTAAAGAGTTTGCTGAAATCTCCATCCTTCTGCCTTAGGGGGCTGTATAAGTTGACGACGAAGGTGCTCTTTGCCTTCAGCTTGCGTTTCGGCATTACATCTGTTATCATGTGTTCGATTTTTTGTCTGGAATCTCTCTGTGATCTATTGCAATTAGCTTGTTATTAATGAGGCTTGCCATTCTGCCGTTCTCTTGGCATGTGTAACCCTTGAGTGCCGGTGTAGTTTTGATTTCTTGCAGTAGGATTAAATCTTGCGGCGTTCCCTGTGTACAAATGAATTGCTGCAGGAGTCCTTGTTTCTTTTTGAAGCCTCTACAGTTCCACTGCCAAATCTTTAATTGGTTTTGTCCAGCCAGGATAGTTCGTTGGGCGTGTTGCTTGAGCTTTCGGTGCCGAATCTTCTTTCGTTGTATAGCCTATCGTTAACTGACGTGAACACCAGAGTTACTGTAGTCAGGATTTGAAACAAAGCAAATCTAAGCTATTTATGATAACTATATATGAAATGCATTCAGAAGAAGAAAAGAAAAAAAGTAGGTAGTTTCGTTGACAGGTCCCTTCAAAAAAGTTAAGCCAGCTTAAAAGACATTCTGCATGCCACAGTAGCGGCAGAACGTAACATAAGAAGGGTAACGGAGTGGATTCCAAGAGAAGGCAAGCGTAGCATGGGGCGGAAGAAAGTTAGGCGGGCGGATGAGAATAAGTAGTTTGCGGGCATACGGTGGACGCAGCTGGCAAAGGACAGTGTTAATTGGAGAAAGATGGGAGAGGCATTTGCCCTGCAGTGGGCGTAGTCATGTTAGTGTTGGTGATGATAATGATGATGATGAAATATGACACCTCAGATATAACGAAGTTTCGTATGTAGACGTTGAATAAGCAATTGGCGGTGGTTTAGCTCTGGTTAAACCTGGGGTGACGCGATAGCTACAGCTGGCCGCGTGGAACTTGATCAGTTGAATTGCAAGCCGTCTTTCGCCGCTCCGTTTCTCTGCGCGTTCATATTTCATCTTTGTCCCACTTGACACGGCGTATGCGCACAGCTGTTGCAGCTGGGCTTCGCCGGCGCGCCGCGCCGCCGGCAGCAGCAGCTGCTCCGCATCACGTGACCAGCCACTGCACCGTGCCGCCGGCAGCTGCTCCGCACCACGTGACCAGCCGCGTGACAGCGTGGCGGCGCAGCCACAGGGTGGCGCCGCCACCCTGCAGGCTCGAAATGCTACCGTTATGTAGCTATCGCTACATAGTGAACTTTGTGTGGTGACCACAGCACAACAAACTTAAGAGCACCACTTCCGATATAATGAACTTTACTGAATCGAACTCGGCTATTGCGAACCTATGCATACCATCACCGCCAAATGATCAACACTTCAAACGATCTAACGGGGGTCACTAAAGAGCTTTTATCTACTTTAGTCGGTTCTGTTACGAAGAGGAGTTGTACAGGGGGATCAAAAGCCAGCGAAAAAGAAGAAATTCAATAACTCCAAAAGTAAGGAGAATAAAACGATGCGGTTTTCGTGGAACCGCAAACAAAACATGAAGATGTTTATTTAATAAAACATTTTATAGCAAGAACCGGTAAATTTACCTGAGAAAGGGGGCGGATAAGTTATTTCACTGATTTTTACGGCTGGCTATAGCATCTCCTGTTGCTCAGAAATGTGCCAAAAAAATTTATCGTAATTGAGTGGTTGACATAATTTCGTCTGGAGAGGGGGAAACATGTGCAAACAAATGAACAGTTGGTGAATTGGAAAAATAACTCGGAAATTCCTATTTAGGGGCACATACTGGTTCCTTGTTCCCAAGGACAGCCGATGGACCAGTTGGTCGATTGGAAAAATAACAATGAAATTGCTTTTTAGGGGAACGTACTGGTTCCTTGTTCACTAGGTCCTTGGTCCACTTCTGTTTAATTTATAGATCAATGATATTACCACTATAATACGAATGCATACTTTATAATATACGCGGACGACACAAGCATATTCTTCAGTGGTTACAGCCCCGATGATCTCATTATCCTTGCAAATAGGACGCTTTCAGCGCTTGTCCACTGGGTAAACTGTAATGCTCTACAGATAAATGTTTCGAAAATGAAAGCAATGTTCTTTCGTCCGAAAGAAAAAATATTAAGTTTCTCCAGACAACTCTGCTGTGCCTCGAGTAGCACAGAAATTGTTAACACCTTTAAAACATTACGAATCTGATTTACAGAAAAACTGCTCTGGGATACACATATTGATCATATAGGCCTTAAGGTTGCTCGTGTAGTTGGCGTACTATCACGTTATCGCCATTTTTTCTCTATCTCAATTAAACAGCTTCTGTTTAAAACCCTCTTCATGTCACATTTGCATTACTGCAACCTAGTTTGGGGAGCTGCTACAAAGACCACTCTTCAAAATATTTACCTCCTTCAAAAGAAGGCCTTAAGAATTATTTTTAACCAACCTTACGATTATCCTTCCGCAGCCCTTTTTCACAATAGTAACGTGCCGATAATATTTAGTCTCTATGATATACGTCTGTCCTTGCGCTACAAACAGGAAACACGGGACAAAATTTCAACAATATCTCAAATTGCTAACCTTGAGCTCCTTGTGCCTACATACTCGCTACGCCGTCTGCGGCACTACACCCTTAACACGCCACGAACTAACTACGGGATACACATGCTTGGATATTATCTTCCCGCACTACTCAATCGTCTCTTTGATGCAGGCATTGACATTAATAAATGCAGCAATGCTGACCTCCGGGCGTTCTTTCACTAAATAATTCTCTTTTTTTATGGTTTGTGGTTCTTACGTATACGGTACAAATATGCAGGCTCGTTGAATGCTTATCGTAACCCGTCAGCACGCCAATGTCATGCTGTCTTCATTCATGTATGTTGAAAATTGTTCTTTTATGCGTTGTCGATGTGTTCACTGCAGCGAAATTAAGTGCTATAATCTCTGCGCATATAGAATGTTTAAATAATGCTTTCAGTGCATGCTTTGAGTTTTATATATTACTTGTTCTTTATGTTATATTGTGCGCTTAGTTTGTGTTTCCGCTGTTCATTCACAGATTGTGAATCATGCATTAGGTTGATGTATGCCTTTCTTGTTTGCACGTGACCAATGGCACCACTGTTGATGGATGTTGTGGGCCTCGGGAGCTTGTCAAGCTACGGCTTTTTTTCCCGAGGCCCACTGCTCTCTGCAGCAAGAAATAAATAAACTGAACTGAAAGACAGCCGATGGACCAGTTGGACAATTGGAACAATAACTAGGAAATTGCTTTTTAGGGGCACGTACTGGTTCCTTGTTCACAAGGAGAGCCTATGGACCAGTTGGTCAATTGGAAAAATAACTAGGAAATTGCATTTTAGGGGCACGTACTGATTCCTTGTCCACAAGGACAGCCGATGGACGAAGGTGGCGACTTATGTACGGCGTAGACGGCGCAATGAGCGTGCATATATCTAAGGAATATGGCCCCATGTTTAAGTCACGTGTCATTGTGTGAAATCGCAATAATTTTTCAAGTAGCCGTGATCAAGGTACTTTTCTATCCCGATGACTGAGGCGTTGCCTCAATCCATGTCATGTTCCGTGGTGTAACTGTATTCAGCCAAGACGTTTTCTTTTCTGTGTCCGGTTGGAGACGTCATTTAATATTCCATCAAACGCCCGATAAAATTTCCTGATCCGCGGATATACCGAGTCTTTCGGGTAAGATGTCCTGACATTTTTAAAAATAAGCGTTTTGAGACAGAATAGCGCTTTTTTCGGCATATCATTGCCAGCGTTGTAGTACATCATAATAGAGCTGAGACATGATGACTAGTAGAGTGGCAAACTAACACTGAATATGTAACTTTTAACTATTACTTTTAATCTCCCTATTTATTAAAGAGCCTGTAGGCCGCAAGAAGTAATAACCGTACCAGTTTTAGAATTTCGAGAACGCAGTTATCCTTGCCGCTGTGCTCTAACAACTTTGCCGATATCGCGGCGAAATACACGCGTCTTAAAAGCTTGCAAGCAAAGCAAGCCCCTATTGCACGGAACTCCTCGAAAGAGACAAAATTTGCTGGGCCACAGCACAAAGGGTAACTGCTTGTTGGAAAATCTGAAAACTGATATCAGTGCTTACGATGCGCTACACGCCTCTCAATAAACGAGGGGACTACCAGCAACAGTTAAAAGGTTAACTATTCATTATTAGTTGATCGACCCGCTAGTTAACATCTCTTAGCTGGATTGTGATGCGCTACACCGCCGACAATGCTGTGCTGACAAAAAGCATTTTTGAGATTTCAAAACACCTTATGTGAAACTCCCGGTATGGAGCACTGCAGTCATTGAACACAATTTATAGAAAACTCCGATATATATGCAGCTTTCTATCTTCATTTAAGGAGTTTCTGCTAAAGTTTACTTCATGTCACGTGGTCGATAAGAGCGGTATTGTCCTTGGGAACCCTATAGCTAGGGCCTCTATGACTCCTGGACCATACGATAAGCTTGTCCACTTGCTTTTATTGGTGACCGTCTTTTCGGAGTTTTGGTGGGAGCGGCGGGGCAGTGTCATCTCTAGCGCTTGCTCTGGGTACTCGTCGTACTAAACATCTGCCTCACAATACGCTGCATTGCGCTCAGTTTCTTCGGGCTTGAGCACAGGCGGAGTGCGTGAGTGGCAAGTGCAAACGGGTCGAAGAGTTTAAGCCCGACTGGGTTTGCCGAAAAAAAACTCGGATATTGATCAGCGTTAGTCAGCAACTGGTGCAATGACGATGAAATTCCGGTAGTTGTTCTTTGAACAAGCACATCCAGGAAGGGAATGGCGCAATTTTTTTTATGGTGATTTGTACGGTTGGCTGCAGAGATTTTAGGTGGTCAACCACTTTGTCCAGGAATCAAGATAGGTGGTTGCAAAGTTTGTGTTTGTGAACAAGGAACCCGTACGGGCCCCGAAACATTGTTGTTTGAGTTTTTAAAATCATTTTTCAGTATGAGTTTATCTGCTATTAAAATTTATCGCTCTGAAAAGAAGTCACATGTCTTTCCAAGCATTTCTGTGAAAACCTCATCGCGTAAAAGTATAGTTACGTCAAGTCATCTTAGTTCAACATCGCAGAGATGTTAGGGGCGCAGCCAAAAACCCTATTGAAGGCTTGACGAAGGGCTGCGCCCCCATACAAAACTTGCTAGCTTTGACGAAAGAAGCACACAGAATTATTATTTTTTATTGAACCAACAGGACAACACGGCACTAACATATAATGTTGAATAAACCACAATTGCTGCAAGGAACCAAAAGCATACACGCCGTGTGGAAAACATTATTACAGAAACACACAGTTTCATAAGGTTACAAAATTAAATAATCTGTGCAGTCTTAATAATGAATGGTGATTAGAAGAAGCGGCAAGTAGTAATTAACACTCTGTTTTCCGTAATTGGTTCCGGTTTGCGGATTGATGAAATGATTTTTGTTCGCGTGCTGTAATTGTGAGACTCGTGTTTAAGCGTGTGCATTTCCTTGAAGAATATGACCGCATTTAGGGCTGTAGTCCTGTAGCGCCCTAATAAGTTATGTTTGCATAGCTGCGTGATAGGAATTATATTCAGTTTGTGAAGAATGGCTTCTGTGGGAACGTCTCGGGAAACGTTGACGATTATTTTCAAAGCTCTTTTTTGTAGTTTGTAAAATTTGCTAACGTCCGAAAATATGGTGGTTCCCCAAATCAAAAAGCAGTAACCTATTACACCTAGCAGCAACGTTTCGAAATATTTAATTTTTGCTTTGTCTTACTTTGATTCAGCTTTTGCATCATCTTTTCACCTAAACCTCGCTGCACCTAATACTTGCGCGCGTTGATATGGTGGAGAAGTTGTTCGTACAAAAGAATCTTGGTTCAATACAGCCCATAAAAAGCACATAAAAGGAGCAGTTAAAGCTTCATTTGGAACAGCAATACACATCGTGCAGCCTATTTATTCCTAAACATAAAAAAATTACAAAGTAGACAGAAACAGTACTTTGTTGCAATATTATCTTTTATTAACAACCCTAAAAGAACGAATTAGAAGTATCAGTTCAGTATGTAACAACCAAGGTATCCCGAGTAAGATCAGAAAGTCGGCTTGAAGCCTAGCGACTGTTCATTAGCCCACCCTTCACGTGAGGGCGGGAAACTGTTGCACGGGTCGCTAATAACAGGTCATTAAGGCTTTGTCGGTCGGCACAGTTTTTTCCTACAACGAAACAGCCGCGCCTTCTAGAAGCAAACGATGTAGTGTGGGTGACGAAAGGTGTCACGCGAATTCCCTTCTATCTTTTTGTTGCTAAGGTGAACTCAGTAATGAGGTCGGCTTGCTGAGAGCATCAATCAGGGCCGGTAATGAGAGGCGTATCTTGGAGCTATTCGTGCTTTTTGTCGTTACCTCGTTGTCACCGGCCGATCGAATCTCCAGTAAAGGTAGCATTGCATAAGGGTGGCACGGAAACCGTTAACTGGACAGGATAATTATAGGCAGTCACACTCGCACTCGGCGCCTAGTAAATCACCTGCTCTGTGTAGTGTGACTGCTTATGGCTTTGTGCTGCTCAGCACTGGTTAAACGGCTCCTACTGCGAACTGTGGCGACCGCACTGGGTTGGAGGCGCACAATGCATTTAACGCTTTACAAGCGCTCTTTAACAGAATGACACACACTTCACATCCTCTCTCTTACCGGAGGTGAAGCGGAAAATATTTGTGTGCATTTCTATCATAGTGCGCATCGAAAAGCTCCTGATGGGAAAAGTTGGTCTCGAGTACAGCGTCTGTGGAGCGTCAAAATGAACGGAACCTGTTCATGGGCTTCGCAAGAGGTAATCAGTGCCTTATTACGTTTAATGATTCAGAACTAGATGGCCATTACTTTCTCCGTACTGCGCATTCTTACCTGAGACAGGGTAGGAATATTTGTCTGGCTTACGGTCTCATTCTCTACTAGGTTCCTCTAATATTTGTCGAATACTTATTCTCAATATAAAAAGTTATATGAGGCACAATAATCACTGCAGAATGTGAACACAATATAACTTGTGGCTTTAAATGAAAAAGTTAACCAACATTCACAACATTGAATGATGGATAAGACACTGACCAGGCACCACACACATGGGGAGGCGATAAGTGAAGTGAAAGAGAGGAAGCGGGCAGAAGGAAAGGAGATCTCTTCGCGCTTGTCTCACCCGACAATAATAACAAAGAGAACAAGGGAGGGGAAAGCCTCAAGGTGCTTTCCAACGTTTCAACAAGAGGAAGAAGACAAGACCTGTTGTCGAAACGTTCGCAAGCACCCTAAGGCTTTCCCCTCCCTTGTTCGCGCCTTTTGATTACCAAGAACTATATGCCCCCCCCCCCCCCCATTCTACCATAACGTGATAATAGTCATGGGTCAGCTTGGGTTAAGAAACAACATGAATGTTCAAAGTTTGTATATGCGTGGCCACTCTAGCATGTCGCTCGAAATACCTACGCAGGGCTTTGATGACGTCCTGTGCCAATGAAAAGTGGAGGCCATGGACCTAATATTCTGGCCTCTGCTAGGTGCTGTGTGCCCAAGTGGCGCAAGGCTCCCTTGGGAGACACTCGCCAAGTGTCATGGCGTACGAAGCAGGGAAGCGGGTGCTCCGCCCTCTTCTACCATTTGAAAGCGCCATTCCGCATCACAACGAGGTTGCATCAAAACTGGAAAGGTCGGGTGGTAACAGGATTTGCAGTGAATGATCAAATTTGAGCGCACGACTGCCCGAATTATTCGTGGCGCTCTATGATGTAAAATTCATGCCACCTGCAAACCGAAGGATTTTGTTTTCGGCGTCGGCTTCTCCAAATGAAATGCAGCCCAGTTTTGGAATATACCGATCAAACAACAGTTTCAGCATGGCATATATCGACAATTACAATGTAATTTAGCACCTACTAATGCTGCGACCTTCTTAATATGCGCAGCAGTGGACACGCCTGCTCTCTGCGAGCGAGTGGCCGCAATTTTCTTGCCCTGGTGCTGTTCGGAATCAGCAGAGCACGTTGAATATCAGATTAGCAATCCTTATTTGAGATGACTGCTGTATGATAGGATGATGAGTTCTATGTAGAGGGTGCATTCTTACTCGGCTGACCTCGCCAAGCTGAATGTTAGAGGTTTGTGCAATGTGTTTTTGCGGCGATATTGCAAAATTCTCATTAAATGAAGAAAACAAGCAAAACAATACAATTTTAAAGAGAATTACAATAACTATTTGAGACTGCCTAAGAAGAAATCCTGAAAATGTGCACAATCAATACCTGCTTTTATTAAGGAAGGTGTCTTGCATCAAATTCCAATTGTACAACTGAAGCCGGCATAGCAGCGCAGAGCGTTTTGTGTGTTCGCACAGTAGGCTTTCTCGGAAGCCTATAGAGATTCAGGAGAAAATTCTGAACTTAACCCGGAACCGCATTTTGTTAAGATTCTATTCTTTGTTTACTCTTCTGCCCGATTCGAACTAAACGATCCAAGAGAAAGGAAGACGCATGCACATACAGTAGAGACACAACTGTTGTGCATGCATCTTTCTTTCGTTGTCGACTTAATGTTCCGTTTTGGTTTGTTTTTTTTTGCACAGCAAACCAAGCACTTCAATGATTCAACAGACCGGACTAATCTTAATGAGGCTTCCTATATTAATCTTTTCTGGCGAACTGAGGCTAGGGACACACCCACAAACTACACAGAAGAAGACAGGACGCTCGCTAATTGTTCTTGCTTTGTGTGGTGTATAATAGCCAGCCAGTGCCCTGGTTTGTTAGGTGAAGTTTGTAGTACTGTATGTATGTGCGTGTTCGTTTGTGCGTTGCGTGTGTGTGTGCTGTGTGTGTGTGTGTGTGTGTGTGTGTGTGTGTGTGTGTGTGTGTGTGTGTGTGTTGTGTGTGTGTGTGTGTGTGTGTGTGTGTGTGTGTGTGTGTGTGTGTGTGTGTGTGTGTGTGTGTGTGTGTGTGTGTGTGTGTGTGTGTGTGTGTGTGTGTGTGTGTGTGTGTGTGTGTGTGTGTGTGTGTGTGTGCGTGCGTGCGTGCGTGCGCGCGCGCGCGCGCGCGTTAGTGTAAGTTCGCTCGAAAAGATTAACTCAGGAAATGAATACCATCTCGCCAGACTAAATGCATTTACGGATCTGTGCTGCTATTTAGCTCGTCTTTTTTCCTCAGCAGCTACCATTTATGGCTCAACGAAATGTATTTAATTAAAGAGAAGTGCTGCAGAATGACGTGCACAAAGATAGACAATGCAGAGGACGGGTGCTGTTGCCTATCTGTATCCACGTGTTTTCTTAGAGTCGTGGAACTTTTCCTTTATCAAAAACGAACCAGGTAGCCTAGCAACTAGTCTTAATGAAGTAGACTCAGGTGCGACAGAAATTGTAAAAATTCTACGGAAACAAGCTCAACAGTGTGCCCCTAAAATTCTACTGATTTCCTTTCTCCCTAAAAAGAAGAGAAATCTTTATCAACAAACTGAAGCGAGGAAGGTAATACGGCTGCTGTGACCTTTCATATTGATGTACATGCAGGTTACGGCGTTCCTAATTCAGCGATGGACTCTTTTTAAAATCGTTAATCTCCTGTCATAACTTACGTCCGACGCCACTGTGAGGCCGAACATACATCAAGGTAATGCGGCACGTGACGTATACGTTTCCGCTCTAGCCGCCGTCGCAGGCCGGAAAAGACCAAAGGCGGAGAAACCACAGGACTGCTATAGAACAGTCATCTCATTCTTAGTGCAGCTCTCAGCATCGTTCGCAGGGAGTCGGCGCGACCTCGACCTGCCTCGCTCGGAAAAGAAGGCTACATATCAAGCGCTGCCGACCATGTCCACTGACACTGGCAGGAACGACGGCAGCGCTTTAGAGGGAGCGGGTAGGCAGCATACTCTGTGCCTGCACGCAGAGATCATCGGGGTGCACCACTCGCGGTCACACAGCAAACCGGTTGCTTTTATTTTTCCCCTCGCTCTTCGTTAACTGCGTCTGCTCACGATCTCGACGAAGCAGGAACGCGGTCGTGCATAAGTCGTTTACTGGACAAGGAAAGGTATGAGGGCTCTCAAGATCAACATCATGCGCGCTAAAATCCGTGGAGCTTTCGTAGCCGAGGAATTCGGTCTGGTGAGGGGTCTGGTTCATGCACCTATACGCGTTTTTTTTATGCCCAGAAAATCTAGGCCATGGCCAAATCGATCACTCTTTTAACCCCGCTGTCAGGTCGAATAACTGCGAGAAGCCCGATGGCAGCCAGTGGGAGGAACATTGCTCGTAAACACGTACAAATTGCATTGCTGCCCATTCCATGAACCTTTGTTTCCGTGCCCGCTGCAATTCACTGGCGCTAATTATCTCCTGGCAGTTTCGCGTCATGCGTCAAACATGCCCTCGCAGGCTGTCAATTTCACATACACTGCTGCTGGTTTTATTATACTGGCAGAAAAACTTCCTTGTAAGTATTTCCTAAAAGATTTTTCATCCTAATGGAGAGACGAACGTTTTACGTAGTTATTCAAAGGCAGCCCGTGCCACCACGTTTGAGTAGCGCGATTTAGACACTAGGGACAGAAGTTTTATTGTAGCCTGACAATATCTTTATACTCGTGTCAGTACTGCAGCAGGCTCACTAGGACACAGAACTATATAGCGGTAAATGCAACGACGTTGCCTGTCACACATCGTGGCCTCCATTGTCTACGAAATTTGACCCGGCGCAGTATAGCAGCCGAAAAGAAAACTTTACTTGCTGTTAGCAAGACGCATTCCTCTCTCCCTCAAGACAGTGTACCTCACAGGACGCACCTTATTCCTGACATTCTGCGTCTCATTCTTCCGGGTGAAAAAGAAATGCGCCGAAATATTAACTATGCCGGAAAACTGTGCAAAGAAAAGATCTTAAAGAGCATGAGGGTTGCCAAACCATGAATGTCTCGCAGGAAGCCGCTTTAGGCATTGGAAGAACATTCATGCGCGTAGATTTAGGCGAAGGACTCGCGCAATCTTACAGTTCTTGCCTGAAACAATGCGGCTCTAGTCGTCATTGGGTCGTAAGGCGATGATTACGAAGTGCCTCCTGGGCTCGGCTGCGTACGTAAAAGGCATTTAAACGTTTAGTTATTAACTGCCTAGAGAATGATTGGCTTAATAAATCGTTGGCTCCACGCGTACTGCGTGCCTTATTTTCTGCTTGTTTTTTAACAGTGGCGTGCAATTGAAGTTATATAGTTTCGTAGCTCCAATAAGATTATATACCTCTGTTCTGAGCGTGCGGCATGGTTCGAAACCAAACAAGGTTTTGTTAGCGGCGCAAGTAACCAGCTGTTTCGTGTTATGTATTATCCAACCATGCCGAAACATGCCACAAACGTTTGCGTGTTATGTAGACAATATGTTCATTTAGCCCACGTACGCACTTAGAAGCACACTTCCACGTGGTTGTCACGGGGCCGCTGTAAGAGCACCTTTTCCAAACTGCTTTCAGAATGTTGACCCAAGAAATGTGATGTTCCGGACTCTTACAGTGAACCTGAAAGAAATAAAGCAGCTCGATATTTAATAAAAAGAAAGAGCAAATAACGAGAAATTGAACTTGATGCTTGGACGTTCCGGAAAAAAATTCCATAAAGGACGTGAAATAGGTGGCACTGCTTCAGGGTTTGTCGAGGAGTTTACAGCCTCGAAAACAAAGTCCGTTAGCAGCTACGCTCATGTTGCTCCTCCTTTTGCAGGCAATTAAAAAATAAAAAACGTCCTCAGGCAAGTACTCTGAGATTTTCCTTCCCTTGTTCACATTCTGATTATAAAGAACCATCTGAGCAAGCTCTCTCTAACATGGACTCAGGCGAGAGAGATACGGGACACGCTCGTTGATAATTTCTAACGCAGCCATGTCTCTTATCGCCACCCATCGAATGAGCATGGCGCACCAAGCGTTCGTTGTCCGATTTTCACGACGTTTGCATTCCCACAGCGCCCGTATTTCACCTCGTGCAAGAAAAGAAGTACCACAAATATTATTATTTGGTGTCGCACGGAAAATACATGGATCAAAGATGAAAGCGCCTTCGCCCATTCCACATTCCAATGCCAGCCGAAGTTCAAGCGAGCAGGGTATGTGGACAGACTGTGCTGTCTTTCACGTTAATGAGAAAAAGGAAGCAGAAAAGACCAAGCGTGCACCCAGATCAAGATCAGAAGAAGAGAACTTCCTGGAACTTGAGAAGAAGAAGAAGAAGAAGAAGAAGAAGAAGAAGAAGAAGAAGAAGAAGAAGAAGAAGAAGAAGAAGAAGAAGAAGAAGAAGAAGAAGAAGAAGAAGAAGAAGAAGAAGAAGAAGAAGAAGAAGAAGAAGAAGAAGAAGAAGAAGAAGAAGAAGAAGAAGAAGAAGAAGAAGAAGAAGAAGAAGAAGAAGAAGAAGAAGAAGAAGAAGAAGAAGAAGAAGAAGAAGAAGAAGAAGAAGAAGAAGAAGAAGAAGAAGAAGAAGAAGAAGAAGAAGAAGAAGAAGAAGAAGAAGAAGAAGCGCAGGGAAAGCCACCCGCGGCCGACCCCAGGGGGAGGCACGAAGGCAACAACAACAACAACAAGAACTCTGCTCTACTGGGAACGATCGGCTAAGTTTCGGGTGCCTGGTTGTGGCCTTTTCTCTCTGCGTCTTTGCGCAATAAGGCAGTAAACCCGGGCTATGTCGACCCAGTCTCCCGGCCAGGGGAGCTCCCTCTGGTCGGCTTCTCTGTCCCCTGACCTCCTGCCGTTGGAAGCTTTTTTGCGCAGTGGTGTCGGCAGTATCCCTGTTGCGCTGGTGCCTAAGGATGGTGGTGCAATCAAGATGAACAACCCTGGTGCTGTTGGGGCTGCTCTCCAGTCGGCGACTTCTCATTATGGGTCGATGTCAGAGGTACGCCAGTTTGGACGCGACGGGATTCTGTGCAGATCGCCAGACCTCGCTTGTGTAAGAGATTGGCTAAACTCCTCATCCTTTGCCTCCCTTCGGGTAAGTTCCTTCATCCCTTCACATCTGGCGTGCACGAAAGGTATTGTACAAGGCGTAGACTCTTCCCTGTCTCCGGCAGAGACTCTTGAGCTTCTGTCGGCTGCAGGTGTTGTTGCTGTGCGCTGCTGTAGCCGGGATGTAAATAACGTGCGGATGCCGAATGAATCTGTGATTGCTACCTTTCCCGGCACTTCCTGCCCTTCTTAAATCAAGGCATGGCCTCTAATTTTTCGGGTAGACCCGTTATCATCTCGGCCTCTGCAGTGTAACAACGGCTGGCGCTATGGACATAGCGCCGGCGGTTGCAAATCCAACTTGAGGTGTTGCAACTGTGGAGATGGTCATTCAACGAGCACCTGCACTGAGAAGAATGAGAAGTGTTGCCTTTGCGGTGGTGCCCACACTGCAAACTACTCAAATTGTCCCTCTCGAGCTCAGGAAATCCAAATTCTGGAGATGATTGACAGAAAACGCTGTTCGCGCCGTGACGCTGCTTCAGAGGTCAAAGAACGTGCCCACGCTTTTGCCGGTGTGACCGCTCGGCAAGGTGTCATGTTAGACTCAACACTGTCCCAGGCAATTGCGGCTGCTTTGGAGGCTTCCATGTCTAAAATGGTAGAAAAGATTGTCGCAAGTGTGTCGGAGTGCCTTACAGACGTTCTAGCGACTCAGCTTACACATGCCGTGCAGGCCGGTTTGGCACCTCTTTCGACACCAATTCCCTCTTCTCTTATCCGGTCTACAATTCCAGTAGCATCACAGCCCAAGGAACAAAATTCTGCCCCTTCCGCTGTTCCTACCTCGGGTACTTCGAGGGATGTTGGTATAATCTATGATTCCGAGATGGAGGAGCCGGATGCGCGGCTTCTTAAGCGCAGCGGGTCCCCCATGTCTCATTCGTTGTCTTCTCTGTGCACTCAGCCCAAATCAAAGAAGCAGCAGCTTGGCACCAAACCCAAGGATACCATTTTGGAGCAGGCAGTTGCTGCTGCTAGGCTTTCGCAACCATAGCGTCGTTGCTAGTTCTGCAGTGGAACTGTCGCTCTATTATTTCAGCTTCCACAGATTTACACTGTATTTCTACCCAGCTTAATCCGGATGTCATAGTTCTGCAAGAAACGTGGCTTTCAACCGACAAACATTTTCATATAAAAAATTATCGTTCATTTCGCCTAGATCGCCAGTCTAAAGGAGGGGGTTTACTAATTTTGGTCTCTTCAAAATTTTGCCACAGGGCTATGGTATCTTTTCAACAAATGTCTCCTGACTGTGATATTTCGGCTCTAGACTTTGTACTTCCTTGGTGCTCTCCATTTTCAATAGCAAATTGTTATCTCCCCAATAGAGTCCAGGATGTTAGACCTGTGGACTTGTTACTCGCTAACTGTAAAAACCCAGTTCTCGTGGCTGGAGACTTCAATTCTCACCATGTGTCGTGGGGTTTTAGGACTAATACATGCGGCAAGCGCTTTTGGGACTGGGTTTCTGATCACAACCTGATGTGCTTAAATTCAGGATCGGCCACTTATCTTCGCTCACACACTCAATCTGTTTTAGATCTCACGTTCATTAGTCCTGGAATTAGCGTAACGAATTGGTCGACTGTTCATAGCAGCACCTCAAGTGACCATATACCTATTCATTTTTATATCATATGTCGTGTAACTCGGGCGTCTTCTCATTTGCGGTCACATGTAAATTATGACAGATTTCAGACGGCGTTGCGCTCTGCCCTTGCTTCAGCGTCTAACATCGCCGAGGCCCACCAGTCAGCAAGCACATGTCTGGCTATAGAGGAAAGCCATAAAAAGTCGGAGTTCCTGGTGAGGCCAACAAAAGGAAATTCTTCTAACTGGTGGAATGCGGACTGTACAAGAGATTACAGGCGGAGGAAGGCAGCATGGAAAAAGCTTCTTCATAACCAATGCCCGAATAACTGGAGTGATTATAAATTTATTGCAGCCACCTTTAAACGCACAGTTTCTCGCGCGAAGGAAAAATATGACTCAGAACACTTCGATTATCTTTCAAAGGCGGGCAACCGAAGTGCACTATTCGTTTTTCTACGGTCTAGGAAACAGCTCGTGTCCTCTCATAATTTTCAGTCATTAGTTATGTCACCTGAAGAAGCTATTCAGGCGGTTGAATTAATTGCCACAGGCCTGCAAAAGCGGTTCTCGTATTTACTACCTTTGCGCCCAATGTTGTTTGCACCAGTCGTGCCAAATGATAATGCCTCACTAGTCATCTATCAGAGCTTTCACAAATTGTCCAGAGATTGCCAGCTGCTGCTCCTGGTCGTGATGGTGTTACTACAAAGATGCTCAAGATTCTCTTTGAAGAGTCTCCCAACTCCTTATTGCACCTAATAAACTACTCTCTCAAACACGCTTGGATACCTTCTGAGTGGAAGCTGTCCAAGGTGATCCCTTTACTTAAAGATCAGGGTGGAGGCTATGAATTGGATAATATTAGGCCAAATTCTTTAACATCAAACGTGGTAATCTTGATAGAAAGGGTGTTACTAATTCGGGTGTCAGCCATTGTGGACCGCAAAACTATACTCAGCCCGTGCCAACTCGGTTTCCGGCCACGGTGTTCGATATGGAATGTACATGCTGATCTTGAGAGCAGAATTCTCCTTGCTCGTCGTCAACGCCTGGTCGCGGCTTTGGTTACGTTAGACGTCGCCAAAGCTTACGACAGTGTAGAACACTCCATCCTGATACATAGGCTACAGTCTCTTCAATTTCCAGGTTACATAGTTGCATGAATATCTGCATTTCTTTATAACAGAAAATTCTTTTGCGTCCTTAATGGTGTTCAATTCAGAGAGGTGCAGACAAACGCGAGGTGTACCGCAGGGAGCTGTTCTTTCTCCTGTGCTCTTTAATATTCTGTTGAGCTCAATTCCTTTCCACCACCATGTACGCACTTACGTCTATGCGAACGACATTGCGTTTTTCGCTGCTGCGCCGGATATCCATTCCCTGTATGGTCTGTTGCAGTCATATTTGAATACACTTGAGCACTGGTTGAGTGCATTACACCTGAAGTTAAATGTTGGCAAGTGCGCCACCCTTGTTTTCCATCTATATACTTCTGTAGTGGTCTCTCTTACTTGCCAGTTTAAAATAATACCGCAGGTTCAATCCCTAAAATACCTAGGGGTCATTTATGACAACAAACTCACTTGGCGACCTCACATTGACCATGTCGCGGCGAAAGGGGCTCGTGCCGTGGGTATGTTACGGAGATCATGTTATCACCGGTACGGCATGCGCAGAGATGTGCTATTAATGATCTACATAATGTATGTCATGCCAATTTTAGAATTTGGATCAGTGTTGTTTTCAGGCTTGGCTGCATATAAACTTCGTCCTCTCGTCCTTTTAGAGAGGGAAGCACTTCGCATGTGCCTCGGCCTTCCAAAATTTGTGGCTACCAATGTGCTGTACCTTGAAGCCCGCATTCCGCCTCTCTAATCACGACTTCAATTTTTAACTGTGCATACTTACCTCAGGATCTATGAATCCCATTTCCACCGTTCCCAAAGCATTTTTTGTTGTCAGCCGACCTCCTTTTTTGGTGTCCCCTGGTCTCGTTTCAATTCCCCTCAGGTAGTGTTTGTGCAAAGATTACTTCAGCCTTTAGATGTAAACATTTATGATATCCATCCTGCGCTTCGCAATGGGCCCGATATCCAAATTGTTTTCCACGACATATTACCAAAAAATGCAAAACTTTTGCCACCGAGTATTCTAAATGGTCTACTAGAAGATCATCTGAGGACCCTACCAACAGATATAGCAATAGCCACTGACGCATCGCAATGCATTGAAAAAGCAGGTGTGGGAATATTTTGCTCCCATTTAGACTGGTCCTTCTGACTGCGCCTTCCAAATTTACCCCCATTTTTCAAGCAGAGCTTCCAGCAGTTGTACTTGCTCTACGCAAGCTAGACCCCTCTATTACAGCAGTTGCAGTAATTACTGATTCTTTATCTTTGTGTTCGTCCCTCGCTGCACATGTTGTCGGTCCCATTTTAACAACTTTCGTATCCCTACTTCCTTCGCATTTGAGCCTTGTTCATTTAGTATGGGTTCCCGGTCACAGCAGTGTGGCAGTAAATGAGATTGCTGACAATCTCGCAAAGGCTTCCCTCAGCGGCCCCGTGTTGCCAATCATCCCGGCTACAGCCTACATTACAGCATCTAGATTTCGGCGACGTACGTTTTTAAGCACGCAAGACACAACACTTTTAACCTCTGCGGATTATGAGCACCTTAAATAATATTGGTACAGGAAAATTTGTTGCTCTCGGCAGCTTGAAGTATCACTGACGAGGCTTCGCTGCCGCATCCCCCCTATAAATTTCTATTTACACAAGTCGGGTTTGGCACTCTCTCCCCTTTGTGTATTTTGCCGTGAGCCTGAATCTATAGAACATTTTTGGCTGTATTCTCGCCGATTCAACTCTCTGAGAAAAAGGTTGCTGGAGGAGCCCTTGCAGCATCTTGGCCTGAGTTTGAGCAGCCCGCTCTTGCTATCATTTGGCGCCACCACATTCGGGTTCAGCCACAGATCTGTTTGTACCGCTGTTCTAAATTTCCTGATAGAATCTCACCGACTTCCTTGCTAAGTGTTCCAAAATTTTCTTTTCTATCAATTATTACATTTTGACTTAATCATTATTATTTAATTTCTCTCTTTATTATTGTTCTTACAATTCTGAAATCAAAACTCTCATCCCTTTTCTGCTCATGAAGAAGAATTCACCGGTGTTGCGCTCCCACGTGCTTTTTCCTTTTTATTAACTGCGTTCAGGTGAATAGCCACCCGATTCTTGGCCGATCCCCCAGTGTGGGTATGTGCCATCTTTTGATAGGCTAACAACAACAACAACAGATCAGATACAGACGCGGCGGTACTGCACAGAAAACTCCGTTCACCGTTCTCAGGGACTAGTAATGCATCTTGGCCGCCTAGAAGAGACGGTAGCTGGGCAATCCCTTCTCCAGCCGCTCTGCAAGAGATATGAGTCGAAGGCTTACTTGGCACTCAATACTCTTAGTTCTTTAGGCCTTAATGTCCGAAGGCAAAGGAAACGGTTGAAACGCCTCTGGTCTTTTCCGACCCTCGACTGTAAGGTCACAATTCCCCATGTGAGCGCAAAGCGCAGCTCTTCTTTGGCAGCAACGCGTTCCCTTGTACTTGAACATTTGGAAGCAGATTATGCCCGCCATCTTCAAATTTTCATGGTTGGTTCTGTGGACAAGATCAACCAATCTAGCGCAGCGGCTTTTTACATTCCTTCTTTGGACTGTAAGTGGTCCATACGCTTTATGCTGTCGTATCCTCCACAACGGCTGATAGTGTTGCTATTGAGGCGGCTTTACGGAAGTTAGGGTCTTGTCCGGCTAAACCTGTTGTCATCCTAACTGATTCAAAATCTGCCCTTCAAAGGTTAGAGCGCGGATTCCCTACTGATGCCTTGTCTATTAGCTCTCTGCTCTTGGTGCAGAATCTGCACAGCAGAGGCGTTAGTCCATATTTCCAATGGATGCGCTCTCACATAGGAGTCAACGGTAATGAGGTGACAGACAATCTCGCCCATGAAGCTCTCTCAAGGATTTCATCAAAACAGTACCTCAAGATGTAAAAAGTCTCTACAGGAAAATGGTGCTCGATCATTTCAGTACCATGTGGAGTGCGCCCCACAAGCCAAGTATGACCAAAGGACTGAGAAGGTCCCAGGCGATTCTACTACATCGAATTCGCACGGCCTCTGCTCGCACTCCTGCCTGGATGCTTAAGACGGGCATAGCATCGTCTCCGCTCTGTTCTTTATGTGGTGTGTACGGGAATATTGAACATTATATTATGTACTGCCCAGAGTACAACGCGGAAAGGTATGTGATGTTCGCTTCCTTCAAGAAGACAGGAAGCCGTCACAGTACAGTTCAGGAGATTGTCTACCCGAGTGGAAACCAGACATACAGAAGGGAGGCTGCACACCTTTTAACATTTCTGCAGGACACGGATCTTGTTTCTAAATGGTGACAGCAGGAACGAACTATGGCCTACTGTGATTGTGTGCGTAGATGGTGTCTTCTGGAGTGGACTACGTTATACTGTGAGTGAATGTGTGTATGGATTGTGGCACTGCAATGTCCTATGTTCTACTGTAACTGAATATGTGCATAGATGGTGACTTCTGGAGTGGACTGTGATGTGGACTGTGTGGAGAGAATGTGTGCATAGATGGTGACTGCGGAAGTGGAATATGTGCTATTATATAAGTGACTGTGCGCAGAGCGGGGTAGATGTGACAGGCTTTACGACATTATTAATATAGAAGGGACGCTACGGTGGAGCAATTACCGGCAGAATAAGCAAGGCTAACCCCACTTGTAGCATTTAACACTTCTACTCAACTCAACTCCGTACAGCACCGTCTCGTGCAGCTCTTTCTGTTAGAGGCGCATCGATTCTTCTTCTGGTTTTTCCTTAAGAAATGAAGCGGATAGGTATCCTGAAAAGCCGCGCAGGGTTTCTTACACGAGAGTCATTTCCGGCAAGAAAATTTTACGTGTCAAGCTGAAAAACCCAAAGGGAAGCTAAAATGTTTATCTGAGAATTCGAGGTTATTGATGAATTCAAGTCTCAAGTCTACGGAGATTCTAGGTATAGCATACAAAGTATTTTCGCACTAGCGTTTAAAATGGTGACGTAATCATCGTTTCAAAGCGCGACGATGCTCAGGCTTCTCCTCACTGCAATAGGGAAGTGCGAGGAAACACGCTCTGACGTCATTATTCCCGAACCTTAAGATGTACGCTCCTTACGCCTGAATGCTGCTATGTGTCGTCCGATACCGCGAAACAATGCTGTGTGAGATGCACCTTCAATGCGTTTGGTTTCCTTCCACGAGGCAAGTGTTTATTCGCTGGAAACGTATTTCTCTTGTATATAGCGTCAATAATGGGGCATCTTCTTGTCCCTGTGCCCTGCAGAAAAGCGTCAACGACGACGCCGCTTTATTCGCCTATGACATCGCTATTTCAAATGCTAGAGCAAAACGAGTTTGCAGGCTTTACCTCCATGTTTCACACATTAGGCCCTTTTAAAATCATCGAATTCTATGATCTCTTCAGTTGCCCTTTAACGACAAGAAATAGTGATGAATGCCAAAGATGAATTAATACGAGAATCTGAGATGCGTGAAAGTATGCTCATGCGCTGTGCTTACTTTGGCGCCTACAGCGGGTATCGCTAACTTCCCGGCAGCTCTAAATAATACCGCGTCACTTCCGCTATCACCATCCAAGCGGACACCACGGCCAAAAAAAAAACTGCGTCACACCCTGGCTACGGCTTCACAGTAGCGTGTTAAAGTCAGCGCAGCCAATATATCTGGGGGCCTGATGACCATAAACACTCTGCAGAGCACTCCACCTTCGCGTTCCCGCAATGCTTATGCTCGCTTATGGGCACATTTTCTGCACCGCATAACTCTTGTGGCAACCGCCAACGAGAGAAAGCGTCCTAAATAACACAACTATGTATAAGAAAAAAACGTACTCAGGGCGGTCTGCGCCCGCCAGATTGTTACGAACCGAAGAGCGATACATGGCGACAGTGGGACTCCTACTCGGGGCGTAGATTGTTGGCGCAATGTTAACGAGGCCAACAACAGAGCGTAATAACCTATTTAAACACTTGACAACGCAAACGCGCCACAGATGTTTTTGTTGCGTTTCTAAGACGATTCCGCTTAGCTTCCTGGTGTGCAGGGCGCACTTTGCGGTTGACGTCACGAAAAAATTGCAACATTCAGGCTGGCTGCCGTAGTCCAACAAGATTAGGCATGGTGAGGGGATTGTACGCTGATAGCCTAAATGAAGCACATGTACACACGGGCGCGAGAAAAATCAATGTAGAGAAAGAACTTTACTACAAAAGCACAACAGGAAGCATGTGTATATTTCTTTGTATTTCCAATTATTGTAGATGATTTAATGGCGTTTACTGTATGGACTGATAATGATCTGTAATTGTATTTTCTTCTTGATACCTCCAGAAGGAAATATGAGCATATTATGAATGATAATCTGAAATAAAGGGCGTGACTTGCTTAATCATACCCTACAACAAGAATTAACTGTTGCCGGAGCGACCAACTTAAACTGGACTTAAATTTCAATAGAAGACTAAGTTTCTCTCACTCGAAGGTGGAACGGGCACTGGCCATTGCCCCAGAATAACAACGAAATAGTAAAACTGTAGAGTGGGCCGAGACCCGTTCAAGGATGTGAGCACCGACATAATATAAACAAGTGCTGCACATATCGAACAATACCTGCACACGATGGCTCCGGCGAAACGAGTTAGCTCAATGTAGTGAGGTAGTCGAGTTTAAATTGTCAACGTGCGGAGGCGAAGCGGCAGCTCTATGCGAAGCACAGATGAAGAATGGCCCAGCCATCGACCATGTGAAGAATTTCAATATTTTCTGCCATAATTAGGGACGCGCCCCTCCCCTTTTTGTCACGGCGATGGAAGTGGAGGCTGCTGCGCCTTCTGTGGAACCCGGTGGGTCGGCAGCGGCCGCCCGGAGGAAGCGCCTGTAAGCCCCGAGTGACTCAAGCAGCGAGGACATTTTTTTTTGTACTGTGATGACTCCTGGAGTTCACGAAGTGATGGGTCCTCGACCGACGATGGGTTTGTACCCGTCTTTAGTAAGGAGGCCAACGCAGATTGCACAGACAAGGTGAGTCAACGTCAATTACATTCTCAAGCATGGACACGATCATCGCGGCGCGATTTGGCGAGGCACATGCAGCCTTGTTCGTGCCATTGGAGCCAACGGACAAATTTAGCCGCCTGAACAGGCAAGTCATCATTGTGTTTTTTGAAATCCTTGTACCAGGAGGCATTGAAGACGTTAGAGTAAACCCCCCCCCCCCCAAGAACATCACTGCCCTTGATGTCATGAAGCGAAGCGACCTGGATAGTTTGGCCACCGTCGCCAAACTCGGCAATATTAGTGTACGCCCTCTTATTCTACAAGATAGCGGAACCACGGATGTCGTAATTTACAATGTCGACATCGCCATCTCTGATGTCGACTTGCCTATCTTAATCAAGCCGGCAACCAACAGCATTTCCGTAATTCAAGTTTAGCGCCTTGGAAAGTCTACATACATCAAGCTGACGTTCAAGGGTGACTGCATTACACCATACGTGAAGGTGGGGCACTTTCGTCACCCAGTTCGTCAATTCGTACCTAAGCCGCTAGAGTGCAGGAAATGCATGATGATTGGTCACGTGAGCGGCGTCTGTCACAATTTCATCGTGTGCCCAAGATGCTCCGATCCACACAACGGCGGCAGTTGCCGCGCAACTGCCTAGAAGTGCGCCAACTGTCGCGGCCCTCACGACTCTTCATCGAAGGACTGCCATCGCCTAAAGACTCAGAGGGCGGTACAGAAGCAAACCGTGCGAGATCATTACACCCACAGGGAAGTCGCTGCAAAGGTGCGACGACGTCTTTCGCGCCTCCGAAGGTCGCTGAAGGAAGCAGTCAGCTTTGAAATGAAGACCCCAAGCAGCACTGCAGTTTGTCCGCCTCCACAACCGCACTAAATCGGGAAAGCCCGTCGTCTGGTGACACACGACCTGCCGCCACAGATACAACGTGGCTACTACTATCAAAGCCTACAGCGCTCACTGCATCAGGTACGTTGCCACACCCCCTACCGGCAACACCTACAACTGATCTGGGGAAAAAGGCACGATTCGAACCATGGCTAAAATATACAAGTGGCTGTAATGCTCACGTAGCTGATGAATGTAATGCATGCTCTGCTTTCCAGCTTGCGCACGCCAGCAGCACACAACGTTTTGCAAGCACTGGACGTATAACATCTAGTTCTTGCAGCTCTACATTAGAAGACACCATGACTCCCCCGGAACTATTCTTTCCGACGAAAGACAAGCAAGCTTTTATTTTTTTAAATGGACTTTCCGCGGACTCCAGTCTCCGGATTTCAGATATTCGACACTACGTTTATGAAAACCGCTTCCTCATTTTTGTCATCTGTGAACCGAATCTACCCAAAATTTTACGATTACCCCGTTATGAACCATTTGCCTCCCCAACGTGCAACAGAACCAGCAAACTCGTCGTCTACCTTCGACGTGAAATTACATATGCGCTCCATTTGGTTCCCCCACACAACGACATCCAGTACGTTTGCCTCACAGTGAAGAGCCGTGACTTCACGTTCACGCTTGTGGCTGGGTACATGACACCATGAAGCAGCTTTGACGACAAAAGATTGAGTGATTTGATGCGAGCCACCTCCGGTCCATGGGTGATTATAAGGTGACTTCAATGCTCACCACAACATGGGGGAGACTGTAGGATAAACCTTAGTGGAAGGAAACTCGTGTCCTTTGCATCTGACCAGGACCTCCAGTGCCTTAATGACGGAACCTCGACGCATATTAGATGGGTGACGTATAGCAGCTGCTTCGATCTGACTTTCGCTTCACGATGCCTTACCAACAATGTCCGATGGTTTTCGGGTGTAGTGTTGGGTCTCAGGCAGGGTGGTCGAGCCGGAGAAGGCACGAGGAGGCCGGAGACGAGGTTAAGAAGGGAAAGGCAAGAACAACTTTATACATACTAGTTACAGTATGTGCAAGAGTGACTGAGAGTGCTTCTCAGAAAAAATGGAGTCTTAGGAGACAGGCGTCTCTCCGCAATCAGAGTCTTTCCCATCAAAGAGGTCTCTTTTAAAAGGAGTCTGCTTGGCAACAAGCCAGCAGCTCGTTAAATACTCTTCGTATTCCCCAGATTCCGGACTGGGGTATACAGATCTAAGAATGATGTCCAATCAAGCGTGCAGATGCTGACACTGATGCTACCGCCCACGGCAGGGGCGGTGCTGATGTTCTCTCAGCTCGTCGATGGAAAGTGCACAAGACAGTCAGGTTGATGTCAACACAGCTTCCACGTGGGCGCGCACGTGGGTCCGTAATGCGCCCACGTGACACAGGAATTCGCCCACGTCACACAGGAATGCGCCCACGTTGCGCAGTAATGTCAAGCGGTTTCCAAGCAGGGGTTGAAAGACCTCGCACTTCCTCGCCTGTTGTTCGAAACGCGGATCCTCTGTCGAGGGCACAGCTCTCCGTCAGTTGTCAATCCCAGCGTGACTGATGAGAACAACGCTCCGTTTGTCGACCCGATGGCATGCTCCAATACGTGGGGACGCCATTGTCGTCGCTGCTTCCACCATGCATTGCTCGAGCGCCAGATCTTGAAGACACGTTTCTTCAGAAGTCTCAATAGCCTTCCCGTTGGTTTTCTGGAAATTCTGGTCGATGAGTTCGCATCTTTCTTCCTTTAGGCTGGAAGGTACACCGGGCTATAACAGTAGAAACCCATGGCAGCAATCATATCCCAACCTACCTGTTTAATACTGGACATTCCACTTCCCGTCAGCCCATGTTTATGCAGCATTTTGATTGAAAAGCTTTAAAAGCACTTATGGAGGATGCTTGTTTAGAAAGATTCTCGACAGGTGTTGAGCAAAAAATAAGGACGCCACGGAGAATGTAACCTGCTGCTATAACCCAAAAGTACACAGATTTTGATAAAGAATTACTACGACTGCGAGCACTGCGGAGCAGGGCGCAGCGCAGATACCGACGCACAAAGTCACGCTTTGGCCTCAGCAATGCAAGACGCCAGCTGAAGAAAATTCAGCGAAGAATTCAAGCCCAGCAGACACAGCGTTGGAGAACATTTTGTGAGAGACTTGAACCACGGAAGCCTTTGCCATGGGTTTGGAATGTAAACCGCTGCCTTCGAACGTCCTCTCAACAGCGCCACCCGTTCAAATCCCTCGTGCCCCATCAAAAACGCATCGAGGTCGCGGTAGCCAAAGAATTTTGCGCAAGTATAACAGTCCCACCGACCCCACCCACAACGCTGCAATGCAGTGATGTTCTACCCTCGCGGGTTTTCCGAATAGATCACCTATTCTCTCTAGGGGAACTTGAAGCTGCGCTGGCTTGTTGTAGAAGGTACTCATCGCCGGGCCCGATGGTTTGACATGCTCCGCACTTGCCAACATTGGTCAAGAGGCTCGACGAGTTCTGTTCGATACATAAAACAAGACATGGTGTGACAGCATAGTTCCTAGTGAATAGAAGACCAGTCGTCTGGTTCCACTTCTTAAACCAGGAAAGTCACCACTCGACATTTCAGCACACCACCCAATTGCACTCTCTAGCTGTGTCGGGAAAGTTATGGAAAGAATGTTGATAACATGCGTGGAATCTTACCTGGAGCGATACCAAATCTTCCCAGGATTTATGTCTGGGTTTCGACGTGGCCGCTCTCCTGCTGACAATGTGGTTGACCTTGTAACATTCGTAAGGCACCAAAAATTTTTAAAAGATCGACCGTGGTGTTGTTCTTGGACATCAAGGGCGTCTACCACGACGTAACACATCAGGCCATTTTGGACGCATTACAAGCTGCTGAAATTGGCGGCAGCATGTTCAGCTGGATACGCAGCTATTTCGCAGAGAGGTCTTGTTTTGACCAGACTGAGGACGGACCAACCTCTTTGCGTCAAAAGTCGCACGGAGACCCGCAGGGTAGAGTGCTGAGCTCAACTCTCTTCAACCTTGCTCTCATCGGCCTGGTTGACTCATTGACACAATCTGTTCAGATCTCAATACATGCCGATGATATCTGTATTTGGGAATCAAGCGTGACCCATCCTCAAGTTTGTGCGAGACTTCAAAAGGCGGCAATGATACTGAGGTTTCACCTTCGCCAGCAGGGTCTAAACATTTCGACCGTGAAATGTTTCCTTGCGGCGTTCACACGCAAAAAATGACAAGGTACCCCGTGGATATTAATGGCAACGCCATTCCCTATGAGAAAAGGCACCGCTTCCTAGGCTTTATTATCGATAGGAACCTTTCGTGGAGTCCTCATCTCTTCGATTACCAAAGCTGCGCTACATTCGGTGCCTTTGACAGACTTCCACAGTGCAAGAAGTCCAATATTTCTAAAGAAAACATAATTCAAACTCAATTTAAATTGGTTTCTGTCAATGCAGAGGGGGTGACCTGTGGGAGCTTGAGTGAAATGCCCGGCTTTCATTGAGCAACCAGCTCAACACATTTTTTCGAAAGATGTTGCTAGTTTAGAAGGTTACGTACATTCGTTCACATATCTAACAGCACAAGAGCGTTTTTGTGTTTCTCCTCCGTCGGCCGTATTTCGATGGAAGCAAAATACAAAAACACCTGCGGTTGTTTAAGCCACTCGGGTGACGTCAAAGGGGAGGAGGAGGAGGCGCACGAGGAGGAGCAGGAGGAGGAGGAGAAGAAGGAATGTAAATAAAACATGAGAGGTCTGCCTGGTTGTCGCCCTGGCATGCTACTCCAGGAAAAGCGGAGACCACTTTCTGAACTCAGGAGAGACGCGCACCAACTGGGAACCAGACTCATAGTAATTCTCTTTGTTTTGCTGTCACGGTGTTTGCGATACCTCGTTAACGTACGGCAAGCAACAAAGCACTGGGTCGGCATTTTTTTCACCTAAATCACCCTCCTCTCTCAACCGCAACGTTGTTTCACAGAACAACCGAAATTACGCCATCTTTAATTTCAACATCGCAGCAGCCCCGAACAAAGCCTGTTTTTGCGAAGTGGAGAAGCTGCACTCTCAAAAGAGGACCGCACCCCGCCCAACGCCACAAGGGCGAAAATGACGATGAAGCCTTGCCTATACTATCGCAGTGTGGTTCAGAACAGGACACAGGCACCAGCCCCGCGATTCGTCATCTTCTTTGGGGGTGTGTTTGGCTGATTGCAAGCACGCGCCCTGAGCCTTCCCCAGGACTGGATGCTGCCCCAGAGCTCCTTGAGCGCCAAGAGCACCCTTTTATTATCCTTGCGCGCGCCACCACCGCTGACTGCCGCATGTGATCTTTCGTCCTCTACTGCCCCTCCCATTATTTAGGGCGTCGAGACACCCTCATTCGAATAAAACAAGATCCAGTCACTCAACCGAGGTTTAAACAATGTCTTGTACAAAGTTACTGCACTTCAAAAGATAACCCACACTCAAAAAGGTTACACCTCTTGCTACAAACCTACAAAACTACTCTCGTTTACTGTATCAACCATGAGGCTGTAATAAGGAACGCCTTGCAAAGCACTGCGTCGCGAACAACCAGTGATGCCGTCTAGGTACAGACCAGAGGCAGCGGTCAGTCCATAGCACGCACGAGGGACCGAGCGTTCGGCGCTTCTCGTCGTCTTCTTCGTTAAGCGCCAGCCTCTGAAGATTCCAAAACCGAAGGCCAGTCTTACAATTTCCCCAGGGCGAAAAGGTGCCATCCTGGCGGCCTAAGGCGATCTGTCGACGGCGGGGTCTTAGTATGGTTGGAGGCGGGTCGTGTGGACAATGGCACGGCCTCGGTGACGATGATCAGGGGATGGCTTAGAGGGTTCGATGAGGTAATTGACAATGGATGTCTGCTGAAGAATACAGTAGGGTCTCTGGTACTTGCTAAGAAGTTTGGAGGAAAGGCCGGGACCTGTGGAGGGTGCCCAGAGCGTGACCAAAGAGTACGGAAGGTAAGCGGGAGGAAGTACAAAGGGATCACGGGTTCTTTTCTGCTGCTGCTGGGCATGAGAAGTGAAGGGCCGGGCAAGCTGTCGGCATTCTTCGGCATAAGTTGCGGCTTGAGACAGAGTCGTAACTTCGGCAGCACCAGTGCGTTAAGGTAGAATGGTGTCCATTGTACAAGAAGGCTCATGGCCGTACAGGAGAAAGTACGGACAGAATGCGGTGGTGGCTTGAGCTGCGGAGTTATAAGCGCATGTGATAAAAGGCAGAACGCGGTCCTAGTTACAATGTTCGGAAGCAACATACATGGCCAGCATGTCGCCGAGGGTGCTGTTAATACGCTCAGCCATGCTATTTGTCTGTTGATGGTAGTCGGAGCTGGTGCGGTGAACGATGTTGCATTCATGCAGGAGAGCCTCTACAACTTCAGAGAGGAAGGCCAGATGTCTATCACTGAGCAGCTCATTGGGCCCACCATGGCGAAGAATGATGCGATGGAGAATGAAGGATGCAATGCCGTGGGCTGTACCGGATGGTAAAGACGACGTTTCAGCATATCGTGTAAGGTTGTCGATGGCAATGATGATCCAGCGGTTCTCGTTAGAAGTGCTAGGAAAAGGGCAATAGAGGTCAATGCCAACACGCTCGAAGGGCTACGCTGAGCAAGGCTGCGGCTGCACAGGAGCGGCGGGTTGGCGAGGCGGATGTTTTTGGCGCTGGCATTTGGTGCAGGACTGAACGAACTGGCGGACATAACGGGCCATCCCATACCAGTATTACCACCGTCGTAGACAGGTGAAGGTCTTCAAGAATCCAGCATGGGCACACTGAGGATCATCTTGGTAGGAAGAGCAAATCAAGGAGCGCAGATGTGTCGGAATGGCGAGAAGCCACATGCGTCCATCCGAGAGGAAGCTGCGGAGGTAAAAAAGCTCGTCTCGGATAGCGAAATGGTGGGACTGACGATGGCGAGCACGAGAAGGAGGTCGAGACAATTGGCCAGATAAGAGATCTAAGAGGCAAGTGATCCATGGGTGTTTGCGTTGTTCTGAAGCCACATCAGTGAACTCAGTATCAGTGGAAGTCATATCAGTGGAAAGAATGCAGAGTGGATATGCAAGACACTGCCTCAGATGGCACAGGGGAACGTGAGAGGGCATCAGCATCGCCATGTCTGCGGCCGGAATGATAAATAACGCGAATGTCGTACTCGGCTTCGCAGAGCCCAGAGCGCTAGTCTACCAGAGGGATGTTTCAAAGAGGACAACCAGCAGAGGGCAAGGTAATTGGTGATGACGCCTAAATGGCGACCTTGTAGGTAGGGGCGAAATTTGACGATCTTCAAAAGATGGCTAAACACTCCTTCTCGTTGACAGAATAGTTGGCTCCTGCTTTTGTGAGTGTCCGGCTACCGCAAGCGACAACGTATTCGTCAAAGCCTTTCTTGCGCTGAGCGAGTACTGTACCGAGGCCGACGCCGCTGGCATCGGTGTGGAGTTCCTTTGGAGAACGAGGGTCAACGTGACGCAGAATTGATGGAGTGGTCAGAAGGCGACGGAGTGTCGTAAATGCATCATTACAGGCTGGCGACCAGGCCGAAAGGTCATGGCCGGAAAAGAGCTTGGTCAGGGGGTCGATGGTAGTGGCGAAATTGTGGACAAAGCGGCGGAATAAGAACCGAGGCCGACGAAACTGCGGAGTTTTTTTACAGAAGTGGGCTTGGGAAATTCGGCCACAGCTCGCAACTTTGCCGGGTCCGGGAGAACGCCATCCTTCGACACATGTCCAAGAATGGTGAGCTGCCGAGCTCCGAAGCGGAACTTTTTCAAATTGAGTTGGAGGCGAGCGTTGGCCAGATAGCGAAGAACAGTCTCAAGGCGCTGGAGGTGAGACGGAAAGTCCGGGGAAAAGTTTACAAAGTCGTCTAGGTACCAAAGGGGCGTGTGCCATTTAAGCGCTCGGAGTATATTGTCCATCACGCGCTCGAATGTAGCGGGCGCATTGCAGAGGCCGAAGGGCATGACATTAAATTCATAGAGCCCGTCGGGTGTGACGAATGCAGTTTTTGGGCGATCGGCCTATGCCTTCGGCACCTGCCAGTAACCGGAGCGCAAGTCCAATGAAGAAAAGAACTCGGCGCCCTGCAGACGGCCGAGGGCTTCGACGAAAAGGGGGGGAGGGTAAACGTCCTTGTGTGTAATCTTGTTCAGACGACGGTAGTCCACGCAGAACCGGATGGAACAGTCTTTTTTCTTGACGAGGACCACTGGCGATGCCCACGGGCTGTTCGACAGCTGTACCACATGGCGCTTGAGCATGTCGGTCACCTGCTCGTCAATGATGCGGCGCTCAGCGGCTCACACGCGGTACGGACACTGGCGCAAAGGGGCATGGGTTCGAATGTGAATATAGTGGGTAAAAGCGGTGGTCCGGCCCAAGGAATGTTGCTGGTAGTCAAACAAAGCTTGAAAACGGTGCATAACGGCTACAAGCTGGTCTCTTTGGATAGACATCAGGGTGGCGTCGACGTAACGGTGAAAAATATCGACAAAAGACTTATTTGTGATGGGAGCAGGTGTAGCAGCGCTGGCGTGAAGGCCGGCCGTGCTATCGACGAGGGGGTATGCTGAGGCGGGATCGAGAAAAGCAACACTACCAAGCGATTGGCCACGGAGAACGGGTTGGCCACATAAAAAGCACTGGAGCCACAAACAATTGTCAGCACGGCATGAGGCAGCAAAACAGACTTCTGGTCAGCGCATCTTAGAGAGGGGGTATAAGTGACAGTTGCATCTGAGAGAGCACCGCAAGAAAGAGGCACCAGCACTGAAGAGAAAGGCGGAACGTCTGTGTCCTCTGCGACGAGCACAGTAGCGGCAGTAGCACCGGGTACATCCAAGGGAGCGTCACTGTAGGGTGACAAGTTGAGCACGGGCGCAGTCATTAACGGTGTGATGTGGGAGAAGTCCCAACCAAGGATGACGTCGTGAGCGAGGATGATGAACTCGATTGTGTAGGGAACGTCCTCGATGAGCAGGCAGGCGGTGCTGGCGGCTAACGGTCGAATGTCCTGAGCGCTGGCGGTTCGGACAGAAACGGCAGGAAGCGGCGTCGTCACTTTTTTGAGTCTCAGACAGAGGGTGTGACAGTGAACGGAAACGGCTGCGCTAGTCTCAACAAGTGCTTGGACGGCCACTCCCTCAACGAACACAGTAATAATATTGGCAGGCACAGAAACAGGTCTTGAGTGAGCCGCGGGTTACGCAGTTCTTGCCTCCGGTACTGCGGCCGTTAGTTTTCCGCGTGGACGGCGGTTTGGCGGCGGAGTAACGGAGAACGGGAACGGCGGCCAGGAGACGGCGAGCGGTGGGAGCGGGGATGGTAACTAGGAGAATAATCCGGAGCCGGCTGGTGTGACGCAGGCGAGGACGACGGCGGAAGGTCGTACGTCGGCTCACGCCCATAATCGTAGGGACGGTTGTCAAGACTGCGACACAAACGAGCCACGTGGCCAGCGACGCCACAGGCGTAGCAAATAGGGCGGTTGTCCTGTGTGCGCCTGGGGTTGAGTGGCTGCGGCTGTGATAGGGGGCGGGCAACCAGACGGTAAGGTGGGGTTGCAGGTCGCTGGTGTTCTAACTGCCTTGTTCTAACAGGGGCCGCAGGTGAGGGCCGCGACCGCACCACGGCAACGGGGTACGTCGGAGGAGCCGCGATCAGGGGTGGCTGAAGAGGCAGCAGGACATCAGCGACCTGCTCCTCGATGACACGCTGTAGGTTGGGAGTGAGCGACGGCGCAGGCGTAGGCGGGCAGTTAACAAAGATAGCTGGCGTGCGAATTCCACACGTACAACCGACGAGCATCTCGAAGGCATCATCCTCAAAGCCTTTCATAATATGCCTGATCTTGTCGGCCTCGCTCATAGAAGGGTTGACACGCTTGCAGAAATCGACGACATCTTCTATATAACTGGTGAAGTTTTCACCGGTTTGCTGGGCCCGACTTCGCAAGCGTTGCTCGGCGCGAAGCTTTCGTACTGCGGGACGGCCAAAGACTTCTGTCAGACTGGTGTTTAGAGCTGATCAGTTTGAGATGTCAGCCTCATGGGTTCGAAACCAGAGATTGGCTACGTCGCTCAAATTAAAGATAACGTTGGTGAGCTTGACGCTATCGTCCCACTTATTGTATGCGCTTACGCGCTTATAGGAGGCCAACCAATCCTCCACATCCGTGTCATCTGTGCCGGTGAAGATAGCCGGTTCACGCTGTGGCGCGGCGCCGGAACAGAAGACAGCCGACGGAAGCGGTGAAGCGATTTGGGTGACGGTCTCAAGCATTTCAGAGGCGGTAGGCAATGCGCGGGTGCGAAGCTCCGTATCAAGGGGATGGTTGGCGCCTCCACAACTTGTAATAAGGAACGTCTTGCAAAGCGAACAACCAGCGGTACAGTACAGGTACACACCAGAGGCAGCGGTAAGTCAAGATCACGAGTGTTCGGCACTTCTCGTCGTCTTCTTCGTTAAGCGCCAGCCTCTGAAGATGCCAAAGCTGAAGGCCAGTCTTGCAGGGCAAAAATTTGTAACGCTTAATGACGATCAATTACTAATGAACGCCCTTGTTCAATCAACCAACGCTTCCCTATTTTCTCTTCGCTTTACACTTTGAAAGAATAAGCAATGCTGACATAGACGTATACAGAACAATAAATCAAAAACCAGTAAGATTTCAGTGTACGTTTCTTCTTGTCCCCCTCTACGTTTGCATCCCCATATTTCTTGCACGTGTAGCAAATTGCAATTCTCGTGCTCATCCATAGCGGATGCTCGTTCACATTATTTTTTGCACTTGAGCATTTACGGTGTCTACCTTCTCCATATTTTCTGGCTATCGGAATGAAAAACCGCGAGAAGCACCCCGGGGCAAATTCAACCACAAGTGTTAAGTTCAAGTACAAAATTGAAACACGCACCGTTTTGCAATGGGGCTTTTGAGTTCTTCTGTTGACTCCAAGGTCGCGAGAGAGGATATAGAAAGCTTCCTGTGGCTGTGCGATGTGAGCACACGTAAAAAAACAAAGGCAAAATCAATCCGGAGCCCTCTACTGCGATGTCCCCCTTTCTTCATGCGTCGCATCGCGATGTTAAACCACAAGTACCGAATGCCGCCACAAATAAAAAATATTCATATGAAGAAAATTACAAGACTATACCAATTTTAAAAGGAAAACTGGAAGGAAAGCTTCAGCAGAAAAACTTGAAGTAACGCGGAAACTATTGGTTCCTTGGCTGTGCACTCCTAACCATGGGACTGAGTTAGGTAGTTTGGGAACCTAGTGAGCACGTTATGTTGATTTCATTTCCTTCTGTGTAGAGTACGACGTCTTTCAACATCTGTCGAATACCTTCAACGCTAGGAAACAGTGTGTATTGTATTATCGTCCTCATGTCTTTGTAAATACCACGGATGTTTTTCACAGCGTTTCTTTGTGGTTATGCATACATTTCCTAAGGCCGTCGGTACTATTTGGAGTGAGGTTTCGTGCATTTTCGCATCCTCGGCCACAAATGCCTCGTTCGTACTTTTCTACTGCATCGTAATTTCAATAAGCGAGTGTTTTTCCTCCGCCCTTCGATTGCGAGAATGAAACTCAACGAATTCGGAACCAGCCACCCGGGATCACTTAAATATCGCCTTTGCGCTAGAATAAGCCATTCAAACGCGGCAAATGCTTCATGCACAAAACAATCAATGTGCCTTCCTCATAGTCTGAGTCACTTTCGGACGTTAAACCCCCACGAAAAAAAGAAACAATCTATGAAATCGAGCTGTCATCCGAACATGCGCTCCAAGGACCAGACGCTTCGCCGCATGTTGCGTCCTAGGGGCGCGAGAGGGGTAGTGGACATTCATCACCGTCTGATGTTGCGGTTCTGTACACTAACATCAGAAGTATCTTGAATAAGAGAACGTCTCTTTCATCTGCGATAGACATTTGTCCGGCGCATATCACCTCATTTATTCAAACTGAGTTATCATTTCAAATTCACGATAGCGAAATCTTTCACAATGCACACCGCTTCTCAATATATCGTACTGACAAAAAAAAAATCAGCGAGAGGCGGCGTTCTCTTTGCGATTTCGAGACATTCCGACAACATGCGTCTACATTGAAGGCTTCTTGGAAACTGTCTGAGCATCAGTTATTCTTCGACCGCTAGAGAATAATATTAGGGGTATGATATCACTCCTTCTTCTCTACGCTCGTTTACTGACCTTCAAGACGAACTTAACATAATAAACTCGAGCTTTTTATCAGCTACCTTGTTTTTTAATCGATGATTTTAACTTTCCCAATATTACTTGGAACACCCAGCCTCCCAGCCTATCACCATTTTCTTCCGATGTCAGTGACTTTCTTGAATTATGCTGCGTTTGTTCACTTACCAAGTTAGTAACTAATGCTACCAGAATCTCTGTCAATTTAGCCAACACTTTAGATTTTACCCTAACCTATTGAGCCGGCTTTGCTTACGTCATCACCTATTTACCTTAAATAAGTGATTGCTCACCTCATTTTCAACAATAAAAATGCCTGTCCTAAATATGCAAAAAAGAAAGCGACCATACTCGATTACATTAGAGCAGACTTCGATAGAATTACCAATGATTTTCAATGTTTAAGTAAAACTTCTTCACAAATTTTGACAATTCCTTTGTGCAAATTACCTAGTATATGTTCACGACCAAAGTTCTGGAACTAACTCCGACCATATAAGATGTCTATATAACAGGAAAAACAAGACGATATCCTGCATATTAGCTATCGGCATGAAACGAAATTTGGGATGCATACCAGGCCGCCACTGATGCCTATATAAGTGCGTCTAAACAAACAAAAGATAAGTTCCTTTCTAACAATTTATCATGCATGCTATCTATAACAACATTAGAAAATTTTGGCGCGTCATCAACGCACAGACTGAGGCTTCTCTTAACTGACGCGGCAGAGAACCCTATCTTAACAAAATACCCGTACTCTTCTGTCTTCTGTCTTCAATCTTTTCGTGCGTACGTGTGTGTGTGTGTGTGTGTGTGTGTGTGTGTGTGTGTGCGCGTGCGTGCGAGTGTGTGTGTGTGCGCGCGCGCGCGCGCGTGTGTGTGTGTGTGTGTGTGTGTGTGTGTTTGTGTGTGTGTGTGTGTGTGTGTGTGTGTGTGTGTGTGTGTGTGTGTGTGTGTGTGTGTGTGTGTGTGTGTGTGTGGGTTTGGCGCCTTAAATGTACAATGATCAATTACCAACTAGCCCAAAAAGTTCTTTTAAACAAAGCACGTTATGTGGCTAGTTGGTGAAGCATGGTTCCTTGAAGTTTTTTCAGTGCTACATAAACGACGACACAGGAAAAAGTACACGCAACGGGCGCTCACTCCAGCTGTCTCGCTGACATCAGTCTCCATGCGAGACAGCGAATCCAGATTATTAAATAGACGATATCATGTAGTATGCTCTTCCATATCTATCGTAAATTTCCCACCCGCATGCGCTCTGGTCCATCATTGTGTATAAATGTAGAATGTCTCTGCTTCATTAAAGATATTTGGAGTCAGCGCCCGTCCTGTTGACTTCTTTTTGTGTCGTTGTCGTTTATGTAGCGCTGAAAAAACTTCTTCCAGAAAACAGGGAACCATATTCAGGCTCATTTATGTTGATGAACACTTAACGAAACCTTTGTTCAGAACGTCTCCCGTGCATCAAACACCACAGATCCTGTTCCACTCAAATTTACCCATCTATGCGTGAAATTTTCATCGATTCATCTTGCGCTGGTAAACGCATCGATGCCCTAAAATTTCAGTCATCGCCCGTTTTGGTCTACATTGATGCTAAATTGAAAACAAATGTAATCACCTGCAGCTCTTTAATATTGACCAAGATTTTTCATAAAACTCAATTGTTCCATTCTGCCAGCACAAAGGAAAATCTGGAAAGAGCTTAGCTATTTCTCCCCAACAAATTATCGCCCTATCTCGCTCACTAGTACTTGCTGCAAATTATTAAATCAAGTATTCTTCGTTAACTATGCTAACTTAGAAATCTTGAGTCTGATTCGTTTTTTACACCCGCACAGCGTGGCTTTCGGGGGTTATTTCCTTGCGAACACCAACTTGCCAGCTTCACTATCAAACTACAACATATTTTAGATCAAGCGTCAGAAGTTGACTGCATTTTCCTTGGTTACTCTAAAGCATACGACAAGGTATGTCACCGCTTAATATGTTTAAAGGTGACCCAACTGAATATCAACTACAACGTACTGATATGAATCGAATGTTTTTTTTTGTTTATCAGTCGTAGTTTCTTTCGGCTAACAGTTTTAACTGCTTTTAGCGCAGTTTACTCGGGCGTGGCACAAATATCAGTGCTTTAAGCCTTTTTATCTTTTATTTACAACGTTTCTCCGTAAAGTTCTGAGACTAAGTTCATTAAAAAATTGCGTTTTACATTGAAATCATTTGTGCAGCACCCCTTCGAAATAGTCTCCCTTGCAGTCTATACGCAGCTTCTAACGCTTCTTGAGGTCGTGGAAACAGTTGGAAAACGCTTCTTTTGGCATGGCTGTCAGCTCCTTTGTCGTGGCGTCTTGAATGGCTTCCACGCTCCCCATCCAGCGGCCTTTAGGGCTCTCTTCACACGAGGAAAGAGGAAAAATTGCATGGGGAGAGGTCAGGCGAGTATAGCGGATGGGAAGGAACAGTAATGCCGTGCTAGGCCAGAAATTTTGTCACGCTGAGAGCAGTGTGCGGCCTTGCGTTATAGTGGAGAAGGCTCCATTGCACAGATGCCCATAAGCCATGACGACGGCGTCGCAATGCATCAAGCATGTGTTGGGGCACACGGATATGAAGCTCCTGATTGACCGTCTGCCCTTGTGGAACAAACTCGTGGTGTATGATACCTCTGGCATTAAAAAAACTATAAGCATAGTCTTGGTTTTGGTCTTCTGTCGCCGCAGCTTCCCTCTACGCCGGAGAGCCTGTGGACCGTCATTCAGTGCTCTGCCTCGTTGTTTGAGGATCGTATTGAAAACACAATGTTTCGTCTTCAGCAATGATGCTGTCGACGAATGCAGCATCCTTCTTTGCCTCGGAGAGCAAATCAACGCTCACTGATGCCCGCTTGTTCTTCTGGTCTTGTGTGAGAGAGTGCGGCACAAGTCCGGCATTCAGCTTTCGTTTCTCGAAGTTCTCACGCAAAATTTGGTGGCTTGTTGTCTTACTAATGTCGAGAGCATCAGATAGCGTGGGGACTGTAATGGTGCGGTATTGCTGTATAATTTCCTTGATCTGAGCTGCGTTGTTTCCATTCCGTGAGGTTGAAGGGCGTCCCTGCTTTGTGTCGTCTTCCACCGACGTTCTCACCGAAACGAACCTCTTATTCCACTCAAAAAATCGCACCCGCGATAATGTCTCGTTGCCATGAGCGTCACGAAGGAGCTCATACCTCTGTGTGGCTGTCTTGCCATGCTTCACACAGAATTTTATGTTTACACGCTGTTCGAGGTGGACGTCCATCTCTCCGCATTCACTCACAGTAGAATGCGCAGGCGACTAGTGACAACGTATTTTTTACATGTAGTGCCATCTAGCGGCTGCAACAGCAATTAACATTGATATCTCAGGCTAGCCCAAAAAGATAGCGCCATACATACGTACCAACATTTGTTTTGGGGAGTAATTTCTAGAGAAGAAAATAAATCAGTGTCGAAACTGTACGGAAAAAGGTTGTACATCAATGATCTCCGTTCCGTTGTATCACCTAACGATGTTTTTTTTTTTTTTGCTGATGATAGCGTCAGCGTTTTTTTTTTTTCGAAATAAAATCCCCCGACGATGCTAACCTTCTTCAGTGTGGTCTAACATTTCACTTTGGTGTAAAGAATGCCTTATAAAACTTAATACTCGTAAGTATAAAATTTTGCGAATATCAAGATGTGCCAACACTCCGCCTGTGTACTACCTAAACGACGCTCCTATAGAAGGGGTCACTCCTGGAAATTATTACTTTAAAAAACACTAAAGCATTGTAAACTGGAATACGTCGCCGATATATGGGATCCACATCATGAAAAACTAATTACTTTGCTTGAGCGATTCCAAAATAAGGCTGCTCGTTTTATCTTGTTCAATTTTAATCGTACTTCTAGGGTAACACGCATGAAAGCTAATCTTTTTTTACCTCTTTTAGGATCCAGCTGGGAGATAATTTGTCTGAGCCTTTTTCATAAACTGTATCATCCCATTCTACGCTGTGCCCTCATTTTCCTCCCCAGATAAGTGTCACACCACACTGATCATCGTCACAAAGTTGACATTGAAACATATACCACCATAACGGCATTTCAGTTTTTCTTGCCTCGTACATTATGTGAATGGAACCGCCTTCCCCCCGATATCGTCGACATTAGTGATAACCAGCATTTTCCTATTGCAATAGCTAATGTTGTATAAAAGGAGGATTAAAATACTTAGTCTTGTAACAGGCATTCCATCTGTTGATGTATTTTGGTCTTTTAACCACTCCACTTTTAAAGCTTTTGGTCCTAAGGGTTGAATTAATGGATATAAATGAGACCGATGTTTTTATTTTTGCTATTGTAAAACACAAAATAATTTGTTTAGCAAAGTAGCACAATGAATAAACAATATTTTGGTACAACAGCCCTCTTGCTTCATTTTGCATGTTCGTCATTTCGTCGTGTAAGCAGCATTAATTAGCTGCCGTTTACTCTGTACAGCTGACTGCCAAGCGAGACAGGTTCTCTATTTACCCTACGCTTATTGGACTCACACAGGATGTAAGAAAAAAGCTAGCATGTATATGGAGCCCGTACAGAGTAAAGAAATACGCCATGTAATCAACTGCTGCAAGGCCAAGGCCAAGTAATAGGCGGAGAGAAGGGCGACACTACCAGTCTATGGCAGGAAGCGCCCGACTGCGAAAGTAATCCACGGCCCAGTTGGGTGTCAGTGATAGGACTCAGTCCACGCAATCAACGACCTATGTAAATAACTAAAGCTGTTTCCCTAATAAAACGAGAAAAAAAAACATGGCGCGTGCCGGCGGTATTTGTTGCACAGTTCATCCATTGCAACCGGAAGCGGATCCCGGGCCACGTGGCGGGGCGAAGCGGCGCAGTAAGCCGGAGGCACCGTAGGGCAGCCGCTATATCTTATGTTGCTATATTTCGGGGTTCGCCAGTACAAAAAAGTCTCTGTAAAGGGCTTGCTTATCGAAAAGGCTGCCTTTTATCACTCTTCGAATGCATGCGTTTGGTGTCAGCTGTGTGTTGTTTAAAAGGTTCCATTATTTCTCTGCTCTGATTTCTCTTCCAGCTTTTAAAGTTCATTGAAAACGTAGGGGAGAGACGAGAAAAATGCGACAGAATGTTGTAAATCATCGCCCTATAGTTGTTTTTTCATTGGTATGAACAAAAAAATAATGCCAGATTATTTATAACCATCCTCACATCACTCACAACATAAAGAAGGCCAGCGCAAGGGCAGCAACATACAACTAAATGTTAATAAAAACATTCCAATGTCCTATTTTGTGCCAGACCGCGGAATTTTGTAAGACACTACTTGGGGCAAAATGAGGTGCCATTGCAAAACAAGGACATTAGGCAGTTTTGCAGGCAGTGCAGTCATAGTTGGCTTCACGAACATTGACATCACCTTTGTGAGCCTATGCGCGCGGCACAGTGAATTCAGACAAAACCTGGAATTGTTTTTGTTACGACCAGTTTTATAATAGGCACTTCTGCAGTCAAGCTTTCCCTATAGCCTTACGACGCGAATCTTTTTCAATAGCTTTCATCCATCAAAATTTCTTTTTTTCGGAGCCATGGTAGTATCGATTTAGCACAGTGTCTCACGAATAGACATCCCCTTTCTTAGTATGTGAACGCGTTTGTGTTGTTTTATGCTTTATGGAGCATAGGCAACTAAGGCCATCATGCGTGAAGCCCACTAGTGACCGAGAACTCTTGGATGTCGTTTTAAATCACACCGAACAGACCTTGTTCCAATGTCAGTGTGATCTAAAGTAACAGTTTTTACTCGTCAGGAGGAGTGTTCAGCATATATTTCAAACGAAATAAGTTCATTTTCTTTTCCTCATAATCCCTCACTTCTTAACTGCGATGTGCTAGGCGTCGTCAGGAAGAGCAATACTCTTGACGGCAATTGCACTACTATATATGATATTAAGCGCATTTTTATCGTTTCTTATGATTTGTTGTTTTTTAGCGTCGGGTATTTAGTTTGATATGTCAGCCTGTTTTGGAAACAGGTACTGAAAATTGAGTGTATTATTTTAACCTGTTGTGACAACATACACCTTTATTAATTACAAAAAACAAATAGAAGGCACACAATAAAGGCTACGTCACCAATGATGCGAAACAAATTCAGTCCGCTTGTATCTTCTTCCAAACCACTACTTCCCTTAGTGAAAGCGATTTGTCTGGGGATGGTAATTACATTTTCCGCAGAAACCTTAGGTGTATACATTCAACACAAGGTAGCGGACAGGGTTTGTAAATACTGTGGAGCTAAAGGTACTTTGGCACAGATAACTATAGAATGTGGCAGCTCCTCAGAGGCCGCGGAGTTCAATCATGAAACAGCCTCGGACGATATCCTGAGAAGCGAGGATCCCGCCACGCAGAAAAAAACTCTTCAGCCTGGCCGAACCCGCCACGGTGGCTCAGTGGTTAGACCGCTCGGCTACCGATCCGCAGATACCGGGTGCGAAACCGACCGCGGCGGCTGCGTTTCGATGGAGGCGAAACACTGAGGCGCCCGTTTGCTGTGCGGTGTCAGCGCACGCTAAAGGTCCCTAGGTGGTCGAAATTATTCCGGGTCTCCACTACAGCACCTCTTTCTTCCTTCCTTCTTTCACTCCCTCCTTTATCCCTTCCCTTACGGCGCCGTTCAGGTGTCCGCCGATATGTGAGACAGATACTGCGCCATTTCCTTTCCCTCCAAAACCAACCAAACAGCCTATGGGCCGAGGCAATGACCGACCAACGGCACCGTCCCCGGCCCGGTAGCCCAAACCCCGGGCCCTCGGCTTAGGCTGAGGACCACGGGAGAGTAAGCTGCCGCCCTTTGGCTAAATAAAGTTGATTGACTGACTGACTGACTGACTGACAAATTCAGTCCCTTTATTGGGCATGGCCAGTGCAAAAGATATTCGCTTTGAAATTGAGACCCAAAGTACTTAAGTAAAAGCCAAATCTTCGCACTTTATCGACCCCCACTGATGCGCAGTCGTTTCATTTTTTTTACCAAGCAGTGATTTTTTTTCATAAACAAGCGCGTTTCTCTGCAGCAGCAAAATACCGGTTACGCGCTGGTTATGCATAACCCTGCTGGTTATGTGCTGCGGCCAGGCGGCACTTGCATGTTCTTCTGCGCATGCGCAGCCGGCACCAGGGCGGTCCAGAGTGCGTCCACCCTTCTACGTGTCAGCTTTTCTAAACCTATCCTATGCTTTATATACTAGGATACTCTGTGGAGTCCGTTCATTACTTTCGCGCACTTCTTAAACACGGATCATGGCCAGAAATTGAGCTCTTTTGTAGCGATAGCTACATTACGGTAGCATTTCGAGCTTTCAGCGTGGCGGCGTGGAACCCTGTGGCGGCGCCGCCATCCTGTGGCTACGCACCACCCTGTGGCTGCGCCGCCACGCTGTCACGTGGTTGGTCAAGTGGTGCGGAGCAGCTGCCGGCGGCGCGGCGCCGTGGCTGATCACGTGGTTCGTCACTTGGTTGGTCACGTGACCAAGTTCCGCTCGGCCAGCTGTAGCTATCGCGTCACTCCAGGTTTAACCCGAGCTAAACCACCGCCGATTTTTTTACGCCTATCTTCAAAGCGCGGAGCAGCTGAATGTCAGGAAACTTGATTAATAATATGTATATCAGAGTGCCGAGTTAGCTGACCAATTTTAATTTCTCTTTTTATTATTCCCGATCGAATACTGATGGACTTAACAGTGCGGCCCCATCTACGTGCTGGTCATTTCCGGCCGATAGCCGATGTTGTGCGGCGGCCGGAAAAAAAAAAGCCGGAACAATCGGAGCGGACAGCGGATGCGTTGATCGTCCCAATTCGTATTGTCGGGAAACGGCCGTAGTTTTCCAGGCTCGAATAAGCTCTAATGGTCCGCTCTCACCGTCGATGTCACCGCATATCACTTGCAGCGAGCAAGAAAGAACAAGAATTGGGCTTGGCGGAAGCGCCCTGTCTGCAAAAACGATAGTTCTCGCGGAAACGGCGACACAGTTGCTATAATAGCGGCCCTGTACAGACAATGGACACATAAAGTTGCCAAGTGGCGGGTCCCTAGCGGTGTACTTCTGGCAACATTAGACGACAGTGAGATCACCCGAAGACCCTAATTGTAGCATGTTATTTGAGGATGTGAGCAATAGACATGGTGGCTTCTTAAGGTTCATTAGGGCCGCGTTTTTAGATGCCTGCGTCAGAAGCAGCGTGACCGAGCTGTAAACTCTTCGGATCATTAGAGAAAATGCGACATGTTTTTATAAAAAACGGCCTTTAGGGCTTTCCTTGTTCTCTTCATGATTTTCTTTAATGTTTTGCACGATACTCAGCTCTAAACGGCCACTGTAGTTTTAGTGCTTGGAGAAAAAGCACTTCTGGTTGGTGGCTGTTACCTCTCAAAAACAAAACAAAACACACACATATACATATGTACGGCTAAAATGTATATCAGTGGCAAGAACGAAATTAAAGTTAGAAAGAGCTGCACATTTGTGCTGTAGTTAACGTTGCTTGCTAGGCTACTCCAAGCGCTTACATACACTTTTTAAGCAACTGAAGCCCAGGATACAAAAAAAAAGAAATTAGACGGGACACTTAAACTCCACCTTAAGGATATGAAGCAATGAAGTTCTTGAGGTAATGATCATATACGCGGAATTGGTCATTCTCAACTTTACATTCATATGTCCGTGGGAGTCCTAATATCATTTTTTGCGCAATGGTGGAGCCGTTAAGGGAAGCGCCACAGCCCTGCTGTGGCAGGCGCCGCCACCGGTGTGTCTTTTGCGACCAAAGTGGCTCCTCCCAAGCAACCTGTCGCGATCAACCATTAACTGAACTCAATCCGTAAGAGTAATTAGGTTGCTCACCATGCGGTGGGTACGTTGTGAAGACCCCACAAGGTCACGTAACCTAGGTTACCCACACCTAGGTAGTAACCTAGGTTACTACATTAATAACTGGAAAACTAACTCACATAAAACGCACTTACTTTTGTACAGTGAGAACAATACGTGCTGTTTTAAGGGGATGGTTTTGTTATATTTAATAAAAGTGTCACCCTTGCTACTATAACATTAAACACGTCTTAAGCAAGCTAAATTAGCGTATTTTAAAGACATGTCGTATGCTGATTACTATTGTTAAGAACAGCGACAGCAAGTCAAGTTATTAGCAACGGCGAAAGCAAGTGTCGCTTGTTGGCAGCCAGCACATCTGTTTCTACTGGGTGGCTCCGAGCTGCTCGATAATGATCGCTCCCAGGCCTGAAATCAGGGACATGTCAGCTGGTTCAAATTACCGAGCTTTCTCCGGTTGTAGTGCGGGACCCGAAAGAACGAAGGGCTGAAGTTTAAGCACAACCGGACCCCCTTTCAGAAGTCTCCGCCGCCACCATGGCGAGTAAGCGGACGATATCTTCCCCAATCGCCGTGGCTATGTAAGGAACAAAAGGGCCTTGTTTCTCGTGGCTCTTCGGTGTGCCGAGCACCGCGGCGGGCAGTGGGCATCTTCCCCAGCCATCTCGAACATCTCTAAGGAAAAAGAGTACTTTCCGCTTTGGATACAGTGCTAAGCCGAGTGGCAGGAAGAAAGGGAAATAAACTGCACTGTTTAAATAACACACAGGCAGACAAAAAATTGAAAAGAAAAAGGTACAAACATGAGATGCACAGCAGGCTGAGAGTAGGCTGGAGTGTCGAAAGGAAAAGTTGTCTGCACCACTCGACCGTCCGTAGGGCTTAATTTCTGAACTGCTCACCGGCAGCGCTCGCCGCGTAGAGAGACGAAGAGGCGATCCTTTTACACCGAGAGCTATTATGGAAAGCCCACCGTGTGCTGCAGCAGGACTGAATCCCCTAGAATTTGTAACCGATCCACACGGTCAAGAAAAAGAAGACTGAAGGAAAACAAGAAAGCGCTGAAAGTGTAGGGGCGCATCGGGGAGAGCAAAATGGAAGGAAAAAGGAAACTGAACATGAAGCTCCGAGGAGGGAATCAAAAACAGAACACATAAAAGGAACGGAGACTTGCGGAGAGTGCTGCGCCACCACCGCCGCCGCGCCACATCTGCGACCAATGGCGGCTCTCGCCGAACGTTTTAACAAAGCGGCACACAAGTTTCGTCAATAGTTTTTTCTTAGTCTCCAAGAAGTGTGCGTTGGCGCGTTTATATCCTTTATATCATTGTTCGGAGAAAATGCCTAAAGTCGTCGAAGCTGGAGTGAGCCACGCAACTGTCATGAGTGTTATACAACATTTCTCCTCCCGGCAGCGCATAACATATTCTCACGCGCTTTGTGTCGAGATCTCCTACACCATCGAAGAACGTCGTCAACAAACGCCTCAATAGGAAACTGCTTAAACCTCTCCTTATCTGTACCTAAGAACTGCAGACTTCAAAGTGCGGGCCTGATCCTTCTGCACTTGACATCTTCCTGAAGAGTTATTAATGTACAAGGAAATAGTAGAAATCATCATTTCTGAGATATGCACACTTATCACTCTCAGTTACACTCTACATACTAGGCAATCAACCAATGACTATGACTGTTCATGTTTTATCCGTGTTACATGACGCCAACGTTTCACTTTTGTACCACGTGTCGCCGCTAATAGTTTTTATTTTGATGTAACATGCGATCGTTAAAATAGTTGTGCCCTCAAAAATGCGCAAATGACAGAGCCTCAGTCTCTTAGCGATAGTGAGGGGTGTAGAGGTTACTGGTTTGGTTTGGATTATGGGGGTTTAACGTCCCAAAGTGACTCAGGTTATGAGAGACGCCGTAGTGAAGGGCTCCGGAAATTTCGACCACCTGGGGTTCTTTAACGTGCACTGACATCGCACAGTACACGAGTAGAGGTTACTGGGCAAGCAATTACTCTCAGTGAATCTTCTTATCTCCACTATTACAGGTTTTAGATTCCTGATCATTGTTTGAAGTGGAGCTACTGGATTTATTCGCTGCTTAGTTGAGGTTTGCAGGTTCCGGCTTGGAAAGGTGGTGTTGAACTCTAAAAGCTGAAGGGCTTCATGGAGAGCTCTACTAAAGGAGTTTGTTCTGCATATTTGCAATAGAGTACAGAAACAGTCCAAAACAGAAAATAAAGCCCTGTGTAAGGTGTAGGTAAACGTCAAACCCTTAGTTGAGATATATGGCTGCGTGAACAGTGCTCACTGCTAAGGTGGACGCTTTCTTAGACACCAGCCACATCAAATGTCAGCGAACAGACTTCCGCTGTCCTCTTATGCAGTAGGAGAAGTTGTCGCCGGAATGTGACCCTCAGGGAGAAGAGCTCGTCCAGATTAGGCAAGAAAGGAAGCTTTGACCATACTGTTGCTGGCGATCACTGTTTCCAGAGGAGCGTCGCGTTCTCAGGAGTGATTTTTCAACTTGGAGATGCGGTTTCCGCCAATGGTCACAACTTGCCACTGCGGTGTTCTCCGTAGCGCGTCTTTGGAGGTTAGCCCAGCATGGACACGCGCGTTTGTGTTTCCTTGCTGCAAACTGCTAATCAGTTAATTAGGGAATGCACCCCTCCTGCCCTTGAACAGAGGCAAACGTGATGCAGTTGCGACAGTACTGTTGTACCAATTTTGACCCATCTGCTTGACCACTGTTTTTTTTACAAGATGTGACGCCCTCCGGTGAGTCCACAGAAAATTCAGCTCCTATACTGAAGACTGACTGAAAATAAATGCACGTGGGTGATGCAGCATCTATACGCTCTTCACCAATGCGTCAAACGCGCAAGCGAAGTTGCAGTTGTGTGCTTGGACACTGCCCTCTACTTGTCATTTGCACCTGTCAGCATCGTGTCCGGCGCATGCGTACTGAAAGCTGGCGGTTTCTTCTCAACTAGTGGAGCTCAGGAGAGGGCAGAGTAGGAGAGGCGCACATGTGCACAGAGGCCGAAAATTGGGCGAGTAGGTAAGCATTCATGGTGAGTGAACAGCGCAACAAAGTGGGGACAATGGCAAGACAAGCGCTGACTAGCAACAGGGTTTATTGAAGAACAAAAAGTGGTAATATAGTGAACGTGAACAATAAAATATAAAAAAACAGAAAAAAACGACATGACGCAGGTTGTTTACCCCCTTTTATCGTTTTTTCTGTTTTTTATATTTTATTGTTCACGTTCACTATATATATTACCACTTTTCGTTTTTCAATAAACTCAGCTGCTAGTCAGCGCTTGTCTTGCCTTTGTCTCGCCTCTGTTGCGCTGTTCACCCACCATGAATGCACAGAGGCCGTGAGAAAACGGCTAATTCCCCAATCGCCCGAAGGACTTCAGTCTTATTACTGTGCGCAGAAGCTGTTATAATAATCATCCCCGCTAATACATTAGCTTGAATAAATTATCAGTGGCGCTTTTTGCACAACTTACCCTAGCAGCATTAAACTCCAATACTGATCAGCAGGAGCGAAATTCCTGCATTGCCTTAAAAACTTCTTAATAGTTTGTTCCAAGTATTGTTAGAGTCGGACCATTGCTTAATATAATACCCGTGGTGAGTCCCGAATTGGCAGACCGTACCGTGTTTGTACCATTGCACACCGTTCATGCAGATATTTAGAGCAGACGCGAAGCGCATAGTGTACTATTAAAAAAATTTTAAAAACTTGCGCTAATCGCGGTTTGCATAGTATACACAGCAAAGGCTACCGCGTAACTGATACGCCCAGCTGCTATAAGAGCAAGAACTACCCTTCTCGTCTAGCACTTCTGTTTCCCACAAAGAAAAAACACCATAAAGACATTTCCGCTTCTAACAGCCTTGTAGTGTGAGGAAATCCACATCACGTTAAGATTTTCCGCAAAGCGGGCGGGACGCTTAGCACGGTGGAACATTACCTGTTCTTGCCTTTTCTTTGTTAGAGTACAGCTTTAATTGATTATCAGCCCTTGAAAGACGAGTGCATAAAGGGAGACAACTGTTGGGCAAAAAAGGATGGAACACGGGTGGAACAGGTAGGCCTTGAAAAGGTTTAGAGAATGAATTTTTGTGTTCAAAGGGTACGCAGGGACCGAAAAGCTTTAAAACTCTTGTTTTTGACCAACGCTTCCAAGATATGATCCAACGAAATATCAAGGACCAATGAACAAAGGAGCAAACCAAACAAACGGCTGAAAAAGTACACCGCTGACTGAAGGAGCCATGGTGGGAGCGAGACTAAGAAAAGATTGGTAATACGGTAACAGCCGCTTCCACAATACACGCCGCCGAACAGGGAATCCGAATCAGGGAGCGCACCGAACGGAACGAGAAAAGGTTTTGGCGGCAGTCGCCTGTTTTGCATTTTGTTAAATGCGTATATTTGACCGAGAGGGAGCAACCGCATCGCCTTATCGATCTTTCGCCCGGAGGCATGTATTAAAGAACCACGAGCAAAAAACAGGAAGCTTTTGCGAGGCGCTCTTCCGTTCGAGCTTTTGGAATGACGGTCTAACACCACGCTCTTGCGGAGCGGAGGCAGCCGGTATGCACTGCAGACGTTGGACGCATTTGTGCATGACGTCTTGGAAGTCTTTCTGCCGGAATAATGTACGACAGCCTGACTGAAGCCAAAGAATTGGAAGCGTGGAGTCCTTTCGGGATAGGCACGGCTTGTTTGCTGCCGCACGTTCTGAACCAGCGTGGTTATTGTTAAACAATCAGTCGGCGAATCTCTAAAAATCGCCAAAAAATGGGCTCGACAATGCGGCGCGCTTGCGGAAACTGCATGTAATAAAAAAGCTGTGTTCTTTGTAATACAAAGGCTCACGTGCCACATGAGTTTGTATTTCCCGGCCGCGCAACTGTGGTAGCCGCTGCTGGATGCTCCAGAGCAAGCGACAGAGTGGAGGCCACGTGACACGCGCGCCACCAATGAACATACACTCGGCGTTGCAGCACGCGCGCCATAGGCACTGGTCCTTGTTCTTTTAAATGATCCTGCAACGAGCAGAATTTGTTTAGGCACAGTAATGAGAGAAGTCCCGCTTTCAAATTGCAAAAAACATTGGCTATTAGTATGAGAAGGTACAAATCTTTTATTGCGGCGGGCCGACAAAATGCAATCGTTAAATTGTTATATATTAAAATTCAATTATTCTGCTTACTATGCAGCATGATTCACCTGCTTTATGATGTCCGCCAGCACTGGAAATACAATGCAGTAGAAACCATCTAAAAGGATGTAATGAAAAGTGAGCGACGAACGAGGACAAAAGTAGAACACACACCACAGGACCGGCGCCCCACACTGCATTTGAAATCAAGTGAAGGCTGTGGTCCTGTCTTGTGTGTTCTAATTTTGTCCTGGTTCGTAGCTCAGTTTTCATTACATCTTCACGCATTAACCAACTAGCCGCAAGCAAGTGTTTTACTTACAAACATCCACATATTTAAACTAGTCTATTTTTCAAAACTTTGGGCCACCTTCGGGGAAAAACCCTGTGTTGATCCCCGTTTGCACTTACGTCGTTTTTTAGTGGATAATCTATCATGACTGTCATGCATAGAAGGCTAATTATGTCGTTAGTTAACTAGCTTGTAGTTTTAGTATGATTTTATTGCATTTGGGCCCTGACTTTGAACGCGCCCGCAATGACCATTTTTTTCTCTACTATCAGAATATATAAGAAAGCAGCATGTGAAAGGATAGTTTACATACATAAGCAGTACGCATATTAAGCTGATTAGACTGTCGACATGGCGCACGCTGCACTAGCAAACCACTCGGCCTGCAGTCTGGTCAAGTTTCTTCTCTCATGGCATGGTGTTCCGCTTCCCGGTTTCTTAATTTTGTTTCTTCATCTTATGCTTGTCTGTCCAGCTGCACGGTAAACGTTTAGAATTCATGCGAACAATTCGCATCAGTACATCGCCAGTATGCAGTGAGCATAATGATGGAGCGGCGATAATGAGCTGGGAGTGGTTTATTGGCTTAGTTTGTGATGATTAATTCATTTTTTGTGATTTCTGTAATCCTGCAAAGAGTCAGTTTTTGAGCTAAAGAAACCAAGCCCCCTTTTGCATGCCTAAAAAGAACACTCTATAAACAAAAAATTCAGTCCAAGTAGAAGTAAAAAGCGCAAAATATATTGACGTTTGTTATTCATCTCCAATACATTTCACATAGGAATGAGTGCCTTCGGCTTTCTTCATAGGCAGAGTTAAGCACTGGCTGTTGATGATTATACGGGTGTACTTGTTTCGGAGAGAACGAGATTTTTAACAACGTATTTTGTCCTTGCTAATGTGCTGCGCAATTTCCTTGTACGAAACAAAAATGACAGAAAAGCTGTCCGGGAAAATCAGGTCTTCGCTGATATAAGCATGACCCTTCGATTAGAGTGGCACAAACTGACTACTCACAAAAAACATCACAGGAACTACCTTTTTAACTTATGCGCACCCCAGTCTAGAGTTATGTGTTTCATTGCAGGAGCTTTGTCTGTCAGTGAATAGAAACTGAAAACTGGGGTGTAAACTGCTAAAGCCCCATCGTTGCGTCTTTAGGCCAGGGAGAAGAGAGAGAGAAAGAGAGAGATGGAATCGCAGGAGGTGCACGGTTAAAGTTAACCATATTGCTGCCTTGCATTCGGCAAAAAAAGAACGCAAACCGACTGTTAATATAAAGAAACGTATAGACAAAAATGGGAGATAAGTAAGAACACGGGCATTTTAAGGGAGTTACACTGTTTTGTCGGAGTATGCTGGGCCTGCTAGCTGCCCACAGACAGCCCAGCAGCGGCGATTCCGCCACCATTTGTAGCGATAGCTGCATTACGGTAGCATTTCGAGTCATCAGCGTGGCCGCGCCGCCATCCTGTGGCTGCGCCGCCACGCTGTCACGTGGTTGGTCACGTGGTGCGGAGAAGCTGTCGGCGGTTCGGCGCTGTGGCTGATCACGTGGTTCGTCACCTGGTTGATCACGTGACCAGACATGCGGTGCGGAGCTGCTGCTGCCCGGCGGTGCGGTGCACTGGCGAAACCGAGCTGCCACAGCTCTGCGCATGGGCCGTGTCAGGTGAGACGAAGATGAAGAAGAAACGCCCAACAAAACGGAGCGGCGAAAGACTGACTTTGCAATTCCACTGAGCAAGTTCCACTCGGCCATCTGTAGCTATCGCGTCACTCCAGGTTTAACCAGAGCTTCACCACCGCCAATTTTTTTCTGCGATGACAGATAAGGGCGGGGTTGAAGAACAATTTTTCTCTACATTGGTCTGTTATTCACTGAGCCCGAACGCAGCAGAACACATATCCTTTTTACCTACTACAGAAAAGCAGAATACTCGAAGTGAAGCCGGCTATTTATCTCCCTGTACAACCGTAGCGGAGAACAGATAGACTACAGTGCAGTAGGTTAGCGTATTGGATGTTCAGAAAGTGATAGCATGCCAGGCGCCGCCGCAGCGGAAAAGCGGCGGTTATCTTCCCCAATGGTCGTGGCTATGTTGGGGGAACAATGGAGGCCTCGTTTCCAGTGCAAGACAGAGAGCATGGGAGTACGGGGGCGGGCTATCAGTCATCGTCCGCAATCTTTGCAAACGTCCCAAAGGAGAGAGCGAGAGAAACTTTATTGGTGGAGAGCAATTTATGGGTGCCCGCACGACCCCACCACACTCAAGTGTTTATGTCCCTAAGGTCCATAATACTGGCAGCCCGGCCGGTGGCGATGGTCTGCACGGCCGGGTCCTCCGAGTGCAGCCGGGTCTCCCAGTCCTCCCAGGTCTTGAGGTCCTCTAGGCCGCGCGGGGGAGTTTCCGGCGGACAGAGGGAGAGGCTGTGGAGTAAGAGGCGAAGGGTTCTGGGCACAAGGTGCAGGCAGGAGTGGGGAAGGAGGGTTGATAGTGGGCCAGGGTACAGGGTGAGGGGTGTGTGTCGGTAGTTTGCGCCAGAGTGTTGCGTGCTTGTTATCTAGGGAGGGGTGGGGCAGGGGGAAGAGCTGGCGCGAGGCTCGGTAGGCCTGCGTCATTTCGCTGAACGAGTGCATTCGCTCCCTCGCGAATCCCTGATCCGAGGCCACCTGAGTCCGTTTAAAGAACCTCGGGCTAAATGTTTCGCGGCCTCGTTTCCGGGATTTCCGGAGTGCGCAGAAACCCATATAAGGTCAACATGGTGGGGTGGGGGTGCATCGGGCGAGCCCAGTGTGCCAAAAGCAGGGACGTGGACTCAGCCTCGCACAAAATTTAGAATTGCAGTTTTAGAGTCTTAAAATGTAGCGGGCCTCCATGCGGGTGATGGCAATTGCTATGGCGGCTTCCCCTGCAGCCTCTGGGGTGGTGTACGGGGGGAGGGGCAGTGTTAGGAGGGCGGATGAAGAGAACTCCACTACGGCTGCGGTTGCTTTGTCACCCGTGCAGGCAGCGTCCACCCATACGGCGTCGGGCTCGGAGCCGTACACTTCGTGGAGTGCCTTCGCACGGGCTCTGCGGCGCTGCTCATGGTGGAAGGGGTGCATATTTTTTTTCAGTGACGGGATGACCAGCTCTCGGCGAAGGGGTCGTGGAATGGGGAAGAGGGTTGGATCGTTGGCCGGTATTCTGATTTCGAGGGAGTCCAGGATATACCGGCCTGTGGAGGTTTGTGTAAGCCTTATGTATTGGGCCTTTCGATGGGCCTCTACGAGTTCCGCGATCGTGTTGTGGAGAACCAGGCCTAGTAATCTGTCTGTGGGGGTGTTGAGGAGAAAATGAAGTGCGACTTTGAATGCCTTGCGGATCAAGGCATCCAAAGTATTTATGTCGTGTTTGGATAGTTCTAGGTATGGGGTAGTGTAGAGCACACGGCTGAGGGCGAAGGCATGAATGAGGCGACAAAGGTCGCGCTCCTTCATGCCTCTATGATGGCCCAAAACTCTGCGCATGAGGTGCGATATTGCGCCTGCAACCTGCTTGAGTTTCTTGATAGTGGTGGTGTTTTTGCAATCGTTCTGGACATGCAGGGCCAATACGCTGAGGGTGTCAACCTCCGGTACCGGGCCCCACTCAGTTCGATGGCAATGAGGGAGTTGGGGGGAGCGGTGGTTCTTAGGCCGGATGAGGAGCAGTTCGGAATAATCTGGGGAATAAGACGGTCCGAAGTTCTGTACATAAATTTGGGTGAGGGTGACTGCTTCCTGAAAGGTTTTCTCTACGTCGCCGTCACTGCCGTGGGTAATCCACAGTGTTATGTCGTCGGCATGAAGAGTGTTCTTAAGGTAGAGAATAGTTGCCAATTTTCAGGCGAGGGGGAAGAGAGGGGGTCAAAATGTACCTCAGCCGTGCGGCAAGTGAGGAATGCTAGAATGTAGGTGCACGTGCGCGCACCCACATTAGATGGAGATAGGGCATTCATGATCGCCTGAGGTTCGATGCGATCAAAAGCTCTGGAGAGGTCCAAAGCTGACTGCCTTTGTGTGACCAGGCAGAAGCGGGTCAAAAATGTCATGTGTGAGATTCGGAATGGCGTCCTGTGTGCAGAGATAGGGGCTGAATCCCACCATGCTATGCGGGTATAGATTGTTGTCCGCCATGTGCGTTGTGAGTCTCGCTAACACAACATTGTCTAGGAGCTCCCGGAGTCATGGTGGTGGTAGTGGTTTTTTTATTAAAAGAATAGTAAAAAGGAAGGAAAAGATTTTTGCTAGCCCCGGCATATGCCATCGATACTGAAGCACCTGAGCTGGGACAGCGGAAATAAAGGATAGCAGGCAGAATTAATGGAGACATTAAATGAAAGAGGTGAGGGGACAGGAAGAAAGGATAGGGGAAGAACTAATATATACAAACCATTTACACAATAAGAAATGTGTCCAGGTTGTGCGCGTGATTAGTTCATTTTAAAGGAATTAAAACACACGCGCACAGCACTGTGTTGGCTACAACTGGAGTGGGGCGTCCAGTTATTAATCGTTCAAGGTAGAGCTCGCGAAGCGTTCGGTCACAGCGTGTAACCACCTGACGGAGAACAGACGGGACATCAAACCCGTGTGTTCGAGGAATGTACAGATGATCACCAAAGTTCGCTCACGAGTGCGCGCACTGCCCTGCGGCCACAGTAGCGTCTTGATGGAGTCTGGTAGTTGGATCGGCAGAACTCCTCCGAGTGTTCTTGAATTTGTGTCTGCAGCGCGGCCAGCCGGTTTTTAAGTGTCGTGTTATATTTATTGCTTTTCCAGCGTTCCAGGACGCTGTGATAAACATCCCTGAGGTGGGCTAGGCGTGTGTCCAGGGTAAAGGTTTCGGTAGTCGTTTCAGTGTGTTGCGTGTTGTGGTGAACGTCATGCTTGAGTGATTGCACCCATGCGTCGATGTCTGTGATGGGAGTGTCTGGGTGAGCGATGCGTGCAGCGCGAAGTGCAACCCAGTTAACCAGTTTATGTGTTGTATAGGAGTGACGGGGTGGTTTGTACGGGACAGGGATTTCTATAATGTTATGATCACTGCCAAATGTATGTTGAGTTCTGTTCCAGGTAACACCGCGGATGCAGCGGCTCAGCGCAAGGTCCGGACTGGTGTCCATGCTGACACGGTTGCCGATCAGTGTGGGTATCTGAAACGTGTTGTGAACAGTGAGTAGGATGTTCTGCAGGAGCAACAACAGCCTGCGACCTCGATGTGTCATGGCTGTGTATCCCCAGTAAGTATGCTAACTTTTTAGTCCCCACAGATTAGTAGAGGATGTTTCCCTGCTAGGTAGTGTAGCTCTTGCAGAAGTGATTCAATGAGGCCATCGGCTGGGGCGGGGAGTGGTATATATTTGCTATGCAGATTGAAGCAATTGTATGTGTGTAATGTATAAGTTCAGTGATCACGCAGGGCGTCTCAGACGTGATGTGATGAGTTTCATAGATGAGGCTGTGGTGGATGAGTGTGGACGCCCTGGGTGTGCTAGTGGTGTCTCTGTGTGTAGATGTGTAGCTGGGGACAGTTGCCCGGTGTGCCGTCTCCTGGAGAATAAGTATATGGGGAGTGGGCGTGAGGGTGGGAAGGAAAAGTTGCAGAGGTGCACGCTTGGCCCGGAAACCGCGGCAGTTCCAAGTTGAATGGGGAGAGAATTAGTGTTCCGCCCAGCCATATTGAAGAG